>JAQGAT010001768.1:0-11594 GCA_034687845.1 Pantelozetes paolii
AAGAAATTATTTTCAATCAATATTTGCTTCAATTCTTCAATATTTTTCAAAATCAGTAAATTGTTGTCCATTTTATTCATAAATAGTTTTTTACAGAAAATATGATAAATGATTGACAAATGACTGAAACCTTAAATAACTATAGCATTGAATTATCTCAACAGTTATTCACTGATTACACCCTTATTTGGATAAAAGATAACTGTTATGAGAAACTGTTAAGAAATAACTGTTAAGAGATAACTGTTTGGAAATAATTGTTAAGAAATAAAACTATTTTTAAAATTATTCAAGAATTGTGAGGAAAGGGATGTAATATATGACTAGTTTTCACAATTTCTTCATTATTTGGTCTTTTTCTCTCACTTTTAGATAATCTTTAACATTTTATAACAATATTTTTAAATCCTTATTCATTAATATTTAATCTTGGTTAATTTGTGATGTCAGTAAAGACTTGGACATTGAACATGGTGAATTACGACAACCAGAATGTGATAACTTCAATAAAATGATTGAAAAAAAGTTGATTTTATTATAAATTAAACAAAATTTACATTAATTTAAGTGAAAACTGAAATCAATTATTGCGGGGAAAGGGATGCAACACTCGTAGCACTGGTAGTCATTTGAGGATTGGTTTGAGAATTGGGTTTATAGTTTGGTTTTTCTATCTTTTGATAATTCGGTAATATTTTGGACAAGAAGTCCAATTGGTATGTCTGTTGGGATGGCCTTTCATATTGTGTCCGACGCTTACAATCGGTTCCAAATATAACTGTGTTTTCGGCCAACAATTCATTACAATCTACTGAACACATAGAACCGATGACACAGCCGTTGGACAGTCGTGTTTGGCGGCCGACCCGACACTTGGACTCGAGTACGTTGTGGTCACCGATTTGTGTGGACTCGCAATGAGAGCCGACTTCAAAGACATTGTGTGAACCGATTGTCATCACATTTGAGTCATAATTAATGATTTTAACCCTTTCTTCGATGAGATTTGATTCCCCGATAACTATCGGCCCGTTTATGGCCTCAATGTGTGCCGTCGGGTGTATAACAGTCTTCGCACCGATAGTTATGTCCCCCAAAAGAGTGGTCTCTTCTGTGCATACGATTGAACCGAAAGTTATTTTAACACTAAATCACAGAAAATATTAATTCATTTATAATTGAATTCAAAATCAAATAATTTATACAAAAATTATACAAACTTTTGACGATTTGTTGACATTTTGTCAAATCAATGATCAATGATCAAGGTTGTCTTGTCAAGTGAAATATGAACAAGGTTGTCTTATCAAGTGAAATATGAACATGAACATTGAACAAGGTTGTTTAAATCAATTCATAACCAAAACAAACTTTCAATGGATGAGCATATGTTTGGTTTGTTAATAGACTTCGTACATAAATAACACATATTTTTTGCCCCTTTTGTTGCAAAACTAATGAATGATATGATTGTTGTTTGCATTGAGTTTGCATTGAGTTTACGTTATTTATGAATGAAATGACAAACAATTCAATGAATATAAGCAACAAAAGGGAAAAACATTTATCAAATGTAAACTCAAATTACTTTTTGATTGAAAGTTGAGAAGAATTTCAAATGAAATGAGAATTCAATGAAAAAGTGATGAAATAATGACTTTTTAGTCACACTTTGGATGTGAAACAACACCTCTTATAATACGTCACAGTATTTGTGGAAAGCATTAAATGTTTGTCCAATGAGTGAAAAGCAGTGAAACTATTGTCCAATAAATGCATTGCAAACCCAATTCCACAACACTTTTGAACTCAACTGTTGAGTGCTTTCAATGATTTCAATGCTTTCAATGGTTTTGTGTTTTAGTCATTGATTTGTCGTTTAATTAATGGTTTCTTTCAATCATTAAATTGTTTACAAAATGTCTTCACATGTGTTGAAGTCGTTAAGCGATTGCTATAACTTTAACGATGACTCAAATGATGGCAAAAGCAGAGGTAAGCGAAGAGCGGTTCCCCGACCCAAGAGCTCGACCTCCAAGTCGTCAAACGTTAAGGTATTGACCATCGCTTCAAATGAGGCCAAAGACAGCAAATGGCGGTGCGATGTATTCAAGCACATCCTCTCCACCGCAGTTTGGCTCAATGATGGCCGAGCGGACAGTCGGTCAACCATTGACACCGTTGTGGAGATGTTATTGAAACACATCGACAATGACTGCAATTGTGTTAACATCTGTTCCACTCATGTGTTGATAGGAAACACACTTTTTGAGCGATTTTTGTTTAATCAGAGAGAGTTTGAACACAAAGTGATTAGAGAAGAGAAGAAGTGCTCAGAAATGCAGACAAAAAGCAATTGTAATATCAAAACCCAAAACCCGATTATGAATGACATTCCGGACAACAAAGAGAGTAAACTGGACTCAAATGTTATGCCAGAGTTGGTTAACGCAGACAATATGGTTGAGCTGTTGGCGCCGTTGGCTCAGGCTTTGGATCACTGGCACAAAGCTGTGGATCTGAATCATAAGTATAGGGTTTTGACCGAAGAATCGGTGATTGGATTAAAACTTTACTACAATTTGTCCTCAATTTATCAAATCTACTGTTTTTACGACCAAATGAGGTCTCGTCTCGAAGTCTCGGAACTATTGAATAGGATTTGCAATAGATTTGACAAAAAAGAGTCGGAAATGGGTTTGACTTCCAATTATTATTTGGTTAAGACTTATATAGATTTTGGTGCCTATGGTTTGGCCGATAATACTCTGACCCGCACTCAATGGTCAACCGATTCCCTAAACGCCAAACAAATGCCTCAAACTTACGGACAATCACTGAATTTGTTGGCAAAATGTGAAATAGATTTACTGATGGGTCGGACGGCCAGGGCTTCGAAGACATTGAAGTCTTTTCTTGATTCGGATTATCTGAAAAAGTTGACAATAAATCGCTATTACATTAAAGGCTTGACTCTATTGTTGGCCTCAAAGTTCACTTCAAAGCACTTTAAG
Source organism: Pantelozetes paolii (assembly GCA_034687845.1). Lineage (NCBI taxonomy): Eukaryota > Metazoa > Arthropoda > Arachnida > Sarcoptiformes > Oribellidae > Pantelozetes > Pantelozetes paolii. The sequence continues at coordinate 3,015 of JAQGAT010001768.1, forward strand.
TTTTCAAACAATTTTCAGGAGTTCTTAGAGCCGACACAAATGTCTTTATGTATACTAAAGCGCTGGCATTCATGGCTTTCCACTTCTACTAAAAGCAATGCTGAGAATCAAGTGATAAATGCCGGGGATTTGGACCCCATTTGGTATAAGTTTGCAGTTTTGACCTTTGCTTTCAATGCGATGCAAGTGTCCGCCAGTTTTTACCGAATGATTGAAATGCCAATCGACTCCTTCTTCTACTACAACGCACTCTTCAAATTGGGTCGACGTTATTGTGCGGCCATTGGGTCTGTCCTTCCGTTCACTTAAATAACAGTTTTATTAAAATTTATTTTTTTCCAGTCTTTCAAAACTCCTTATTATCGGCTCTGAATTGGATCTGATTTGTGACTACAAATATTGGGCGCATTCAAAGTTGGACAGCGCTTCGGCATGTATTCGGTTGAGTGAATTGACTTCCGATTCGGGTTCGGTATTCAGTAGTGACTCCTCGGTGTCAACTATATCTCCAGACACGAGACGAGCCATCGATAATCAAAGTCAAAGAAAATTTGATAAAAAATTCTTAAGTAATGCCGAAATTGAGTCAATGATTGCCATCAATATATGTGGAGACGATTCCGATGCTTCGGATTCAGTCAATTGCGGTCACAATAACGGCTCAAATGTTTTTGATTTGAAGCGAAAAATACGTAAAATTGAGAACAATTTAAGTGATTTTGAGGACTCTTTCGGGTTAACCAACACGGAGTCAACAAATAGTATTGAAGACCAAAACCCGAGAGAAGGTTTTGATTTACTATTACTTAAGATTGAGATTTTTGTCCACAAACTGCTGCTCAGAGAGAAAGACCCGAAGTCTGTATTAAACCGATTGATTGAACTCAAGAAGAAATTAATGGATTCCTTCAGAAGTGGACTCAAAACCGGAATTCAATGTTTTTTTGCCAAATATAATGACAACGACTTTGAAAACTATTTCAGTTATAATCTATTGAAGTATAAAATGATTGAAACCATTGCTAGACTCCAATTGGAGGCCAAGGAGTTTGAAGATGTGATCAATACCTGCAATGAAGTGAATGTCTCCCAGACTTGCAGTTACGCCGATCGACTCATTCACTCAAATCTCTTATACTTTGAAGCGTTTTCTAAATTTGTTTTATTTAAACACAAATATAGTGTAAATGAGGACAAAGTTTGGGTCGAATTCAACGACTTTCTGACGGACAGTATGTCTGGTCAGTCGTCAACTGCTGTCCAATCATTGACACCTCCGAGGCCTGAAAATAAAATCAAAGTCATTGTTCCCAAGGCTCCCAAACAAAAGCTGTTCAAAACTAATGAAATGTCTGATTATATAACCGCTCTCTCAAACAAAGTATATGAGGAGTCAAAAGCAAATGTGTCCACAACTGGTAAAACTCCTTTCGGTCCCAAAAATGATCAAAAATTGGTTTTTGAAAACGACTCTGAATTTCGATCTCTTTCTGTGACCGAAGAAAAGCCAACGAAACAGAATATAAAAGCCATTCCTAAGTCAAAGCCCATTCCCACACCAAAACCAATTGAACGCATGACTCGTTCCAAAACTTATTTACTTGAAAACAAAACTGAGCCTAAAGTTGAGAATCAGCCGAAAAGGTCGGGAAATAAGTCTTCAAAATCAAACACATCGAGTGAAACACCGATTGTTATCGATTTGACCGACGATTTGGAGGGTTTGGACGAAGTATTTGATCGAAAACTTGAAATAAGTGATGAAATGAAAGACAAGAAGAAGTATTCAAAAGAAGATGTCATAGATTTGGAGACAATTATCTCATTACTGAAGACCGTCTTTGATCTGATATCAAGTCATCCGAGTTCTCGACTCTATGTCTCTGTAAATAAACTTTTGGTACAAATCTATTCATTAAAAGATAACATCAATGAAGAGCTCATTGGTTACCACTTCTCTGAGTCAAACGCCTCGACCTATCGCTACAGAAATCTATTTATTGCCGAAAAGAAGCGGAAAATGAATAGAAAATCAAAATATGATTTGAAATCGATTTCATTCAACGATTCAGTCATTAGTCCAAACAATACGTACAAAACATTCACTGAATGTCTTCCCAAGGATTGGCGAGTCGTTCAGATCCTGACCGTTGAGAATGACTCAAAAATACCCGAACTGATGGTCTGTCGGTACCAAAGGGGCAGAAAACCGGTGTTTCTTAAGATCAAAAGTGATCCGCAAAAGGTTTGTTTGAATTATAGGTTTGTTTTGCTTTTGTTTTAATGAAATAATTGTTTGGTTTTTCAGATAATCAAACATTTTATGACTCATTTCACTGAAATCATTGAGCGATCCAATGCCTCCATAGTCAACAAAGACAGGGAAACCTTTTGGCGCTTAAGGTATTCATTAGATGAAGAACTGATGATTTTGTTACGGAGTGTTGAGGAGACCTGGTTTGGGGCCTTCAGAGGCATACTCTTCGGACAACTCCAGAGTGAAACCTATCAACAGATGTGCAAATCGTTGACAACTTATATCTTAAATCTGACACAAAATGGACGTCTAGTGTGTAAAAGTGAAGCACTTCTGGAAGTGATGGTCGAGTCCTTACCGTCCCTTAAATACAGTGAATTCAGAGCTGCTATGAAAACGCTCTTCAATACCCCTTCCGATGCTTTGATCGCAAAGTGTTTCAAAGTTTACGAACAAATGTTTTGCGATGTCTTTCCCATCGATAACAAGGAATCAATTTTCACCACTTATGGCATATCACCCGTCGGTCTAATTTTGGACAAGTCTTTGGAAGCCTTTCCGTTCGAGTCTTTGCCATCACTTCAGGCATACAATCAGTCGATATTCAGATCACCATCTCTTCGAGTACTGTCACTGATGTACAACACATTCAAAGATGACATCTATTCTAATGGCGTGAATGAGTCCAATGTCTTCTATGTCCTCAATCCGGCCGACAATTTGGCCAAAACTGAAGAGTATTTTAAACAAACCTTTGTCTCAATGACGGACTGGAATGGAGTCATTGGTAAACCTCCTGAACCGTCAGACCTGAAGAGTGCGTTTGACTCAAAGGACGCGTATATATTCTTCGGTCACGGCGCCGGTGCCTCGTATTATAGGACAATACCCGAAGGACTGGACGGGTGTACTGTAAACTGTGCGTCAATAGTGATCGGTTGCAGTAGTGGTAAACTGTTCTCCGAAGGATCTCAACTGCAGTCGTATGGAACGCCCTATCGTTTTATGATGAATGGCAGTCCCTGTTATGTGGGTGTCCTCTGGGATGTCACCGACAAAGACATCGACAAATTCTCGGATCAGTTATTGAGTCTTTGGTTCTCCAAATGGAAACCAGAACTCAATGATTGCAAACACGTTATGCCAATCACTAAAGCCGTGTCTTTTGCCCGCAAAGTGTGTAGACTTAAGCATCTGATAGGCGCCGCACCGGTAGTGTATGGCTTGCCTTTGGTTACGAAATTCACTTCAAATGAAACTCTTTAAGCATTTATTCAATAATTTTTAGTTTTTATACTTATTTACCGAAAAAAGAGTTAATATTATAAATGAAAACAAAAATAATTGTATTTTAAGTGAAATGAAAACAAATTTTTATAAATTTTAATATTTTTTGTTCAAATATTTGAGAAATTATTTTAAGTGTCAATAGTTTTGTCATTAAATCAGGAATTCATTGAATAAAAAGGTTTTTTTAAGTTGTTTTACATTTTCGTCTCATTTGTTGTGTTTTTAGTCAATAATCAGCTGTTATTCACATGTTTTCACATTTTATTCAAAATGAAAACAAAACTTATTTTTCAATTCAAAACTCATTTTAACTTTAATTCAAAAAATTTCAATATTTTTACAAAAGTTTTGTTTTCGTCTCAAAGAGTGTTAGGAATTGAGACCTCTTGTGATGAGACCGGTGTTGCGGTCGTCGACGGGAACGGGAGTATACTCTCAGAGGTCTGTCGGTCTCAACTGAAGACCCATTTATCCAACGGAGGAATCATACCTCCCGTCGCTCGGGATCTACACAAACAGTGCATCGATGACTGCGTCCGACAATGTCTGGAGTCGGCGGACATCACTCCTCAAGAGTTATCGGCAATTGCTGTGACCGTCAAACCCGGTCTTCCGCTGTCATTGATTATCGGCAGGAATTACGCTAAAACTTTAGCTCTGAAGTACTCAAAGCCTTTAATACCTGTCCATCACATGGAAGCGCATTCATTGACGGCAACCCTTAATGACAATAGACTTACCTTTCCTTTTGTAACACTTCTCATATCCGGCGGTCATTGCCTTTTGGCTATTGTCCGACACATTAATAGATTTGAACTCTTGGGTGAGTCTATAGACTGCGCACCCGGGGATCTGATGGACAAAACTGCTCGACGACTAAGACTCCGAAATCTTGGCCCACCGTATGATGACCTCTGCGGCGGAGCAGCGCTTGAGTTGTGCGCTAAAAGTGGTAATCCTTTTGAATACTTAACTGATGTGAGCACTTACCCGCTGTACAGCTCACCCGTCCGGTGCTGTCGATTCAGTTTCTCGGGTTTTACCCCAAAAATCAATCGAATAATAGATCGGTTGGAAACAGAGTTAGACATCTCTCCCGACAGAGTCCTCCCGCAGGCCAACCATATCTGTGCTTCACTTCAATACGCCATTACTTTTATGTTAATTAAAAGACTTCAAAGAGTTTTCATTTACATCAGAGATAACCAGTTGTTTGACGACAAACCCATACAACTAGTCATTAGTGGCGGCTGTGCTTCAAATCAATACATTACTAATGCCATCAAAAGCTACTGTTCCTCAGAAGACGTAGAAGTGTTTATACCGCCGAAGAGTTTATGTTTAGATAACGGAGTTATGATCGCATGGAATGGTATTTTGAAACTAATGTCTGAAGACATATATCCAGAACTAGTTCTTAGAGACAAGGAGTCGATTGAAAGCTTAGACATCGAATCCAAAGCACCCTTTGGTGAAGATATTAGTCATAAACTGATTGAACAACACATCAAATGTGAAGCAATAGATGTCAAGAGTTTTGTTAACGAAAACTAAAATGTGTTTTAATTTTAATAAAATTTTTGTAAAAACAAAATATAATTAAAATTTCATTGAGTTTTGAGTACTTTTGGGAAATCGATGTGCAGTTGGGATGCGATTCGGCTCTGAAGACAAGACATTAGATTAGCATTCAATCAATTAGTCATTCAATTGATATCATATTTACCGCAAATGTTATTTGATTGATATGGTATGCAATCCCTCCCTCGTCATCGCACTTCTTCATGTGTGCCTTCTCTGGATCCCCGGCCACTATAACACTGGGCTGTCCGTCAACCGGATCCTGATTACGGCACGAATCTATCAAATCAGACATCCTATCTGCAAATCCCGGCGCAAAACACTCTGGGTTTATGGCTATAAAGCATTGACCCTTTAAGGGGCAAAACATTTCATTTAAATTTATTTGAATTTCACAATTCATACCAAATTAGCTAAACTGTGATTATCACTCCATTTCCTAACATTGGGTGCCATCGCAGCGCCAGAAAGTATAGAACAGAACACCTCAACCATCATCGCTAACCCATACCCCTTATAACCACTAGACCTCTCAACCCCTCCCAAAGGCAACAATGCGTTCAAGTCTTTCGGATTTGTAATTTGTTGTCCATCTTTACCGATCGCCCAGTTGTCTGGAATTGATTCTCCCTTTCTGTCAGCGATTTCCACTTTTCCCAACGCGACCACCGAAGTGGCCATATCTAACACAAAACTATCCCCATTATTGGCCGGTGCGGCCAAACTCAATGGGTTGGTACCAAAAAATGGTTCTTTTCCTCGAGTTGTGGCCACTAATGGGGAGGCGTTAGTGAATGCCATTCCCTTTAAATGAAATTTTAAAAAATGAATAACTCTTATGAAGACTTGAATCTAAACCACAAACCAATAGATTCTGTTCGAGTGCTAACAGACTATAATAACCAGCGATTCCGAAGTGATTACTGCCTGAAAGGGGTTTAATTGGTATAAAACAGGAATCACTTAATAACACCAACCCTTAGCCACAACCCAACCAATTCCAGACTCCTTTGCCTTCTTAATGGCCAAATTCATACAGAACTTTCCGACTACCGGTCCCAATAAGTTGTTGCCATCGACCCAAGCAGTGGCAGCCGTTTCGTTGAGGACAGTCGGTTCTCCCTCTCCTTTACATGACTTGCTTTTAATGTCTTCTAAATATAATTCTGTTTTGAAATAATAATAAAAATGAAAATGAAATGACATTTAAATGATTGTCAAAACCTAATCGGTTGAGACCATGGCTGAAGTGTCCCCTATAGTCCCCCATCACCAGCACATCGGCCAGAATGTCTGCGTGCGACCCATTGGTGCCGACGGCAACCATAGCTCTCTTAATGAATGATTTGATTTCATTTCGTGTTATTATTTGATAAGTCATTACAATTGGGTTTAAATTCAAATTATTTCTTAATTTTTACTCTTTTAATCAAATTTCAGACATTCGTTATCAGTTGTCCTTCACTTTAATCCAGATGTGATAAAAGTTCAAACAATTACCCTCACTATTCAATATTGTTGAAAATATATTAACGCTTTATCACTGAATAACTGAATGCAAGTGTTTAACCACTGGTTGTCTCAACTGTTCATTCAATCCAATCATTGATTTGTTTCCGAAATATGAATTGTTTCTGATATTAAATATCACTTTAAAACTCTATTAAACTATTGTTTCAATGAATTTGTTCACAATTTAATTTCAATAATTGAAAAACTGAACTTGTTTATATTAGTAGATCATATAGCATTCTAAAATCTGTCATATAATGTGCTAGATCATTCATATTTTCAGTTTTAATTCTCTTCTAATATTGATTTTCTTTGTAAAATATGTTGAGACTATGAAAGTAACAAGACACTTTCATTTAACCTGAATTTTTAAACAATTAATTAATCAACCTTGAACTTCACCTAAATAGTTTAATAAAAAGAGTTTCCCATATTTTCAAGTGCCATAAATATTAGCAAGAACAAAACGTCGTAGAGTTTTTTCGTAACTTTGGTAGATTGAAGTCCAATGATAATAGACTGATCAAGGTTTATTAATTGCAGACAATTTTTATTGATTACAAGTTATTATTGTTTTCACGACTATAAGTCTTTACATAATATAATAGGTTTTAATCGTAAATATTATTCAACTGTTTATCAGAAAAAAACAATTGATTTATAAATTAATCCAAATTTTCAGTTCAAGCGAACTATTAATGAAAGAATTGATAATCAATTGGATTGTTGTCATCGATATTGATATCTATTTCTAATTAACTCATAATTACTAAAACGTTTGCAAAAAACTCAATCAATCATAAGATTTGTATAACAATTGTCTTAGTATTGAGATAATAGTAACGAAAGTCCTTAAGTCTGATATTGGAGTTCAAACTGAGGCAAAATAAATTCAGGATCATTTGATTATATGATATATAAAATAATTGAACTTTTATTCCCAGCAAAACTACAACACAGGTAGCCTCTCGAAGGGCACACCGATATATATTGGATGAGTGAAATGCAGAAACAATTATTTCATTTTCAAAAGATTTGATAATTTTTTATTATTTCTATTATTATCACAAAACATATGACGAAATGGATATTACATTACATTTGTATTAATACTGATTAAACGGGAATTAAATTATTGATTGAATTATTAGACAACAAATCATTTATAACTCAATAATCATTATAACGTTTACCTCTTTTGGAGCTAACATTCAGTTGTTTTTCAATTAACATAACAATGAAATGAGTTTTTAAATTAGTTTTTTAGTAAAATTAAAAATTATTTGAACTTCTGGTGCAAAATGCCATTTGATTACTATACCGATCGCTTTGCTAATCACACAGGTATGACATCATTCTTATGAATAGGTATTTCTCAAATAGACTGTCGATGAATGCAATGCTAATAGTTTTGTTACAATTGCTTTTAAGATAAGTTTTTCAAACATTAAATATAGTGTTAAAGCAAATGAATGAAAACTAAAATTCATAACTGAAGGAAAAGTATGTAAAATCTGAGTGAAATAGAGAACCCTATGGTCTGTTGCTGTCCATCACATCCCGAGCTGTTTTGCATGACTACCAAAAAAGTTGTCATTCACTAAAAAGTATTGGATTTCTAGCATTCACTCAAAGCATACAATGTTTGAGATTTCATTGAATACTTTCAAATGCTTCAGAAATCATTGAAAGATTAGATATCATTAGAATTTTTATTATAAATACAATTGATTTGACTTTTTTTGTGTCTATATTTGAGTTCAGAATAAATAATTGTTTTGTGTTTTTGATAACTCAATGAAAATATTATATAATGAATAAAATGTAAATATAATTAATACAGGCTTTCATTGATTGCATTTCATGTATGAAAATGTTTTTGTCTTTAAAATATATTATGTTTTAATTGAGGAGAGAGAGAGAGAGAGAGAGAGAGAGAG
>JAQGAT010001769.1:0-11592 GCA_034687845.1 Pantelozetes paolii
CTACATCAGGCAATCTTAATTTTTGAACTAAATTAATCTTGCTAATAGTATTGTTATTAATTTTATTTATTTGTTTATCTTTAATGTCATATCAATTATATGAGTGTTTCTACAATTATTTTAATAACAATACTATTAGCAAGATTAATTTAGTTCAAAAATTAAGATTGCCTGATGTAGGGTTCAGCATTTTAAATAATTTCATTCCGGCTCATTTAAGAATATTATGTAAAATATATCCTGCTATTATAAATTATGTACATAATGTGTTCTTGATGAAAGTTGATGATTCCATCAAGTTGCATTTGATAAATAATATTGTTCAAAAATATTACAAACAATTTCTAAAGAAAAGGGGATCTAAATTATTTAATAATATTTTCCTAGATGATTTAAAATATAATTTAATTGATTGCATTTATCAGCTTACAAATGGAGAAAATTATCCTTGCACTCAAACAATATTTAGATTACAAGTTAAAAGTTATATTACTCTAGTTCAATTATTAATTCACAATATTTCATCGGAACTACAACATAACATGATTAATAACCTAGATGATAATCGATTAGAAAATATAGCAATCAGATATCGATCTGAAAATATTAAAGTATTGACCATGTTGTTTATGGAGACATATAACGAGGATAAAGTAATAAATATTGAGCTTAATAGCGAAAATAATATTATATTCTCATCTCAATTAATTAAACACAACAAATTAATTACAAAATGCTATGACCAAGATAATTCAAATGATCACCTTATTCATAAATATGAAAGTTGTGCTTACTCAACTCTAATGTACACTATTGGTTGTATACCATTTCAATATTTTGAGCATGGTTATTTAAATCCAGAGTTACCTGAATCGCCAACACATAAATATTGTTTAACAAATTATTCAATAGATTTGCAAATAATCTTGGATATTTTAGAAAGATGTGAAAAATATGCAAATAATATCTGCTTGGACAATAAATTTACAATTGAGTCAAGAGTAGTTAGAAATGACTTGAATTATACGAAAATCAATTTAATTCCTAAATACTATTTTGAGCCTCAAATCACTGAACACATTGGCTATGAATTCATTGATTTGGTGTATGATTTTGGAGGAACAGTAGGTCTATGGGTAGGATATTCAGCCATTTCCCTGATTAGTGTTATTGAAATAACGTTTAATATTATAATCAAAATGTATATAAAACTAAAACATTATGTCGTTTACAGATATCAATGATATTTTCATTTCAAATATTATTGTTTAAATATTTTGTTTATTTATATTTCAATTCAAGAAAACAAATACAAAATATTGTATAAAATCTAATCATTACTTAAAATATGTAACTTTTATTTGAATTAATCAATGATTTATAAATGTTTATATTTTCAGAGGAATATGATACAATAAAAATTATATTAATGTGATATCGTGTCAAAATGTAAAAACTCACCATTGAAATTTTTGTTTCTCATTAAGAGTAATAAATTATTCAATCAATATTTAGGTATATGAGAAAATATTAATATTAATGGATTTATTTCAAATTTATTTTACATTGTTAATTTTATTTCATCAATTTATTTATAAATATTCTGGCCCAAATTGTATTACCATTTTAATTAAATATCAATTATTATGTTTTAATTAATGCAGAATAATTAAATAGATAAGATTAATTTCTATTCGGATACATTTCAATTAATATTGATAACAATTTATGCTAAATATATATTAAATTAATTTTTATTTTAGCAGAATAAATAATATAAAACATAATTTAGTAAAATTATTTATCATGTTAATAATACTATTATGCTAATATTAATAATCTATTATTAATATACATAAATTAATTTTAATTAATATACAATGTAACAATATCATATAGTATCTACCATAAGACTCTATACTACATAAATGAATGATTGTTGAATATAATATGTAAAAACATTTCATTCTCCCTTATATTGTATTGACAAGAACAATTGGTGGTAAGAAATTTACGATTGAGTATTTAAATTAAATATCAATTACATTCTTGATGAGATATTTAAGCAAGCACCTCAATGTCAAAACTATTATTTTATTCTCTCTACCAATTTGTTTGATTTATCAGTTTTGTGATCAAACTCTCAATTATTTAAAGTATGAAACAGTTATTGATTGGAAACAAAACAATGATTATGTGTTCAATCCATCGATCACTATATGTGCAGATCCTAAAGATTATACCGGGATAAAAATTTTAAATAACTATAAAACAATTTATGATAAATCGGAGATTGCACAATGTTGCACCATAGTAATTAATTCATCATATTTATCCTGTCATACTGTGGATAACACATACATAAGATTTAGAAACAATACAATTTGTGTTACATTTTTAAATAAATTTAAAGTAACAAGATTATATTATGTTATGCTCCTAGTTGATAAACTAGACTTTATTATTCATCCCAAACATACCCCATCACATTTTCACACTGTGCATAGATTAAACAAGCAAGCAGAATATTATTTAAAAATGGATATAATCCTACAACAATTACTACCCACTCCTTATGAGACCAATTGCTTTGACTATAGAAGTAATGCTTTGTTAGGAATACATCCAAAATCAAGAGATGACTGTTTGTTAGAGTATATGAAACGCAAAGAATTGCAAAAATGTCAACAAAATTATTATTGGATTCAAAAGTCTTTAAAATCAAGACATCATTACATAAGTGAAAATGAGTTTGAGATAGAAAGTATAAACTGTCCAGTGAAACCTGTGTACAGTGACTTAAACAAAGTCTGCAAGGTTGATTGCTATAATCATCACATCACTGTTGAAGCATACGAAAATAATCATGATGAATATAATAAGATGATCAATTATATAGGCATTGTTCCCAATATTGACAAATATAACAAGTTGAATTTATTTGTGAATTATAGACCTAAAATCACATTAACAGCACATTTATCATCATTGGGTGGACTCATATCAATGTACACCGGATTCAGTGTCTATGCATTGATTCAGATATTACACAATAAATTGAAACATTTATTTCAAATGAAAAATATCTCACGATTTAAGAGATATTTAAATAAATTACTGAAACAAACAATGTTAATTATTATTTTAACATTAATGTCATATCAATTGAGAGAGATATTTAGCAATTATTTAAATAATTTCACATTTAGCAAGATTGATTTAGATCAAAATTTAAGATTAACGAGATTATATTTTTCAAGTAAATATAAACATAACACCAATCACTCAAAAATACTTGGATTAAACTATCCTAAATTTAAAACTGATCTTGAGTATTATTCACATTCTTATAGTCCAACAGAAAATATTTATAATCAGATGAGAGTTTACCAAGAGTATTATTTTCAATTATTTAAAGATAGAAGATTTGAATTGTTTGCTGATTTAGTACTCAATAAATTGAAACACAGTTTTATTGAATGTTATTTTTTATTCACTAGTGGTGAAAGGTATTATTGTAATAATCGAAAGTTTAGATTACATTACCATGGTCGAATTGAATTACTACAATATTTCTTTCATGATGTAACTCAAGAATTTCAAACTAGATTGATGACTAATTTGAAAAACAATAGATTGGAGAAAATAACATTTAGCTTTAAAACTGATCATGTTGATGAATTATATTTATATTTTATGAAGGATCGTTTAAACAACATTAGAATTTATTTGAATGGTGAAACTGATGTAATATTTTCTTCACAAATTAACCACCACAATCTAAAATATTCAAATTGTTTTCAACGATATAATGATCATGATAATGTGTTTAAAAATAACTACCAATATTATTCACATGAAAATTGTGCTTACACTAAAATAATAAACTATGTTGGTTGTTTTCCATTTGATAACATTACTTACGAGTTTATAGAGCTAGATTTATTTGAGAAATTGAAGAACAATATTTGTTTACCAGGTGAACCATTGTTAATTAATAGCACACAACAGGCGATTACTGTAAAAAATATTATAATGAATTGTTATCAGGATAGTCTAATAGAACAAAATGACTGTTCTGAAATTAAATTCTATTTAAACACTAAGTTAATTAGAAATGACTTAAATTATACAAAAATCAATTTAATTCCTAAATACTATTTTGAGCCTCAAATCACTGAACACATTGGCTATGAGTTCAATGATTTAGTGTATGATTTTGGAGGAACGGTAGGTCTATGGTTGGGATTGTCTGCCATTTCACTGATTAAAGTATTTGAAGTTATGTTTAATATTATAATCAAAATGTATATAAAACTAAAACTTTATGTCATTTACGGCTTTCAATGATATTTTCATTTCACATATTTTTGGGTGAATTTTATGTTTATTTTTATTTCAATGAAAAAAACAAAATATTATTTTAAAAATAAAAATCAATTTAATATTTACTTAATTATTGTTATTAAACATGAAATCAATAAACAATTAAAAGTGTATTTTATTATTAAATTGAGTATTGAATCACAAAATATTGTATAAAATCTGATCAATAGTTAAATATAAATACTGTATATTTATCCTTGATAATCATAATTAGATAATCAAGGTTAGTATTTCTTATTTGATTTGTAGAATATTTCAAATATAAATTGAATGATATTTATTGAAAACAATATAAAAATTAATTGAAATATTCCAAACAATTGCTTAGTTTGTAGATCAATATCCGGATCACTCTCTATCTTGTTATTGAATATTCTGTCACATTTACTCAAATCCTTGTTAAGTAAATGCTGAATAATTCCAGTGGAAAAATATTGTCCAACTCTATAAATGAATTATTAATATTGAATGTAATTTGAACTTTAATTAATAACAATCTAATTCTACCTGATATTTAATTCATCTCGGAATTGTTTAGACAATTTTCTGCTTGTAGCAAGAGTGAGCATGTGCGGTTTATCAAACCTCTCATCTAGGAATCTTAGTTTAATGTCAACATTAGTAACAGTTTGGAAATTCATAACAATCTCCTTAATTGGTACTTCGTAAAAGAAAATAACATCTTGGCCATTTATCACCTCTTCAATCCATTTCTTGTTATTAAACAATTCATAACTTGTTAGAATCAATTTATCTTTCATTGCTTTATGATAAATTTGTTTTAAAATTGTTTTGTCGCCATATTTAATCACTGAGTGAATAGACAAGTGGATAATCAAGTTCATTCTAGAATTAAACAATTCTTCTAATGTATTGATTTGTTTCTCCTGAACTTTAACATTAAATTTCGCAGTCATTTCTGTTTTGAAAAGTTCCGTCAAAAACATTGCATTTATTAACCAAACAGTTAATAGTATTTGTGTTGGCATTCGTAACGAAAATGTGCTTGATAATTGAACGTCTAAAATAAATGAAACAGTCAAGTTTTTTGCTTTCATAAATGATAATTGACCAATTATAAATTAAATTTTAAATCTTTCATATATCTGCATTTTTAAGGGGGGGGTCTCACATTAAATAACAAAAGGGGTTTTTTTATACTATAAACTTATTCAAAATTTAATATAAGTTGTTCATATTTATGTTGGCAAATATGGTAAGTGATATGCTTTGCATTCATACCACTGCCAAACAGACAATAAACTAATTTTAAACACATGGACACGATTTCAATCAAGGATAAATAATTTTTCAGTAAATATTTCCGAAACTTGATAAATATTGTTATGATTGATATTATTGAAGTAACCAATAGGAACAAGGTAAATGAGTCAAATATGTTGAGTGATACGCCATAATAATGGTGTTTATTATCATTGAGTGCTAACACAACTGCTTCTTCGGAATTGTAAATATGACTACAATCCAGGATAAGGAATGAATTCTCATTAATTATGAATGGTGAAGCTATCATATCAGCTTCCTAGGTTATTTGTTTATTATTTAAAATAGGTTAACAAATATTTAACAATTGAAATTAAATTACATTTCTTTGAATCCTTCCCACCTGTCCTGTCCAAGTACCATTAGATAATAAAATACCGCCACTCTGTTTCTCTTGAATAAGGCTATAGGTAAAGTTTAGTGAATTAGCTAGATACTTTAAGTGGTCACATTGTATTCCTAGACACGAAATATTTTTATCCATAATAATCCAAGGCTTGTGATAATCGGCAAGAATATTTAAATGCATACTCATTTCTGTATCAATATATACCTGTTAATATTGAAATCTAAAAACAATTGTTAAAATACAGGAAAATATTATTCAGTTATTGATTGAAACAAATGATAATAATTACATTAAAATACAGATTTAATTGCAAAATAATATTACTCATTGTATTAAATCAATAAAAGATAACGAGATAAAATGTGTCAGTTTAATTATATACCTGTATATGATAATTAACTTGCAATTATTAATACATACCTGTACCAAACATATTATTTTTTGTAAACATATATTTTTCAATTGTGCCGAAATTGCACCGAAAATATATTTCAGTGTAAATAATTTTATCTTGATTAAATATTATTGGCTTAAATATTAATTTTCATAAATAATCATTGATAGGGTAGATATACAGAGTATAATTTATTATGGTATTTGTATTTTAATAATCTAGCATGTTCGTTCTATGATCCACAAATCATTGCCCAACTAAACTATGATATATTTTAATCATTCTTGGACATAATTTACCATTTAACTCATTTAATAAACTCAAAGTTGTGATTAAGGGCGTAAATGAATAGAGACAAATAAGAGTACTTTGCCAATTAATAAAAACTAGCCAGTGAAGTTATAAGTGACTAAATTAATAGAAATTATTTTTCATATCATAAACAAAATATTTCTAAAATCAAAATATTATGTCATTTAAGACTTTCAATAATATTTTCATTTCACATATTTTTGGGTGAATTTTATGTTTATTTTTATTTCAATAAAATAAAAAAATTGCAAAATATTATCAAAAAAATAAATAAAAATCAATTCAATATTTACTTAATTATTGTTATTAAACATCAAATCAATAATCAATTAAAAGAGTATTTCATTATTTAATTGAGTATTGAATCACAAAATATTGAATAAAATCTAAGCATTAGTTTAAAATATTGTATTTAACGTGAACCTGTTTAGTTAATAGATTATTTATTTTGATGTCAAATTAATATGTTATATAAATTCTCATTGATTTTAGATACAAATGTGGTCTAAATGTTAACCTATCTGCAAGTCAAATATTAAAATCACCTAGTGACCAAACTATATTAGATAGGATATTGAACTTTTCAGATTCTTATTCACTTTATCCTACACATTTTGAAAATCAAACTAATTCTAGGAATAACATGAAATATAATTCTAACTACTTTTAGAACGTATTAATTGGTTCAGATAAAATCTTTATAAAATTAAATATTATTAATACTGTACAATATTAAATGAAAACACATTTGACTTTATTAATTAATTTTCATTAATAAATGCGTTTTAATATATATTACAACATTGAATGTGAAGTCAATATCAATAGCACTGTGTTTTCAATTATAAAACGTATAGATTATCTCAACATTAAAATTATTGACAAAATATCTCATCAATTAAAGGGTAAATTGAATTTACATGATTATAATCTAATATACAATATAATTGCTTATGTATTCTAGATCATTTAATAGATTCACCGAAATTTTATCACAAAGCAAAATGGTTTCCGTTAATGTGTTTTTAATTTTCTTAATCATTATATTGGTGATCTCAACAAACATAATTGAGCCAGCTAAAAGTGGTCAGAACAAGCAAGACAATGCTGAAAAGAATTGTGGCAATAATAATTGCTCCAAGAACCAATACTGTTGTAAAAGTGGCGATTTTCAAGCTTGTAAAGCTAAAAAAAATACCAAGAATAAAGATGAAGTCTGCACTCAAATTTAACAATAATCTGGTTGGTACTCCTAAAAGCGGTGCTTCCACAGGGGTTCCCACTACACAACTAAAATAACATTTCACATTTTAATTTATAAATATTTTTATTACGATTAATAAAATTAATTATTTATTTAAATAATGATTTTAGAATAGAATATAATTATTGTCACACAAGAGTTGAATAAATAGTGCATTGAATTAAAACATTATTTGTCCAAGAACATAGATTTTCAAAATTGAATTAAGATAGATCTGTTGTGAAATCTTCAGTAGTTTGGTTAATTTCATTCCTAATATTGTTAAGTGTCATAATAATTTGCGGTTCAACAAAGACCTTGTTATTGGTTTTTAATCTTCTTAAAATTATTTGCAATCTATTATTATTAATGAAATAATTATTTTTAATTAAATATATTGTTTGAAAACAGTTTGGAATTATTTTCACAATAAATCTGTTGTAAACTGTTTCACAAAAATCAGTGAACATTATAACTGAAAATCCAAACCAAAGACCGAAAACACTTGAGAGTAGACATAAATACACATCAAATGTCATCTTAAGACTGATTTCATATGTTTTTAGTGGTTGTTTTGGAAATGGGATGATAATTGTCAAATCTTGTTGAGGTTCAGGGTGACTTATTTCAATATTGAGTACAAAATATTCTGTATAACACTCAAACTGACTATCACACAATTGTGTACAATCATTGAGATCTTGATATTCAAAACCATAATTAAATGATTTATTACTGTTAATCTGATAATTTAAAATATCACGAGGATAACCACCGGTGTTGTTCACATGCCTATTAGTTATACAGTTGTAAATACAATCGTCCCTTTTCTCGCCAAAATAACATGGATTGTATAAATATATGACATTTGTTTGAATGTAATTAATTGTGTATTCATTTAATTGTTTCAAAGGATTAGCTAACTTTTCGCCGTATGACAGGTAAGTTGTTTTTGTTTTTGAGTGAACATTAAATTGGGTATATATATTAGAAGGATCAAAATTCTCTAAGAAACCTGGATTAGTTACGGTAAGTTGAATCATCCAAGCTGTAAGTCCGTAATCGCTCACATAATAATTGTCCGGGTTGGTTTTGTTTATTATAGAAAATACAGTAACGCAATAATAGTCGGCATCTATTGACACCCTGTTGGGAACAACTGTAGTACATTTAACCACCATTTCTCCGTTACTTAGTTGACAATCAAATATCTCTTCAGGTGGTAATAAATATTTTATTTGAGTGTTAATATTTAATTCATTGAAACTATCAAGTAGATCAATTGATGAATTTGCAATTATTTTGTAATCATCAATAATAGCAAATGGTTTAAACACGAAAAATGTGAGCGCTGGCAATGAAACCTTGGCCTCGGCGTCAAATTTAACAGTCGTTATGGTTTCGTACGAAAAGTAAAGTTTACTTAAAGTAAATGTTTGATAGGTACAACCTAATAAACAAATTAATCTTGGTAATATTCTAAATAATCTCATATTCACATTTGTTAATTTGACGTGATTTATTAAGAAAAGTCTTGTTTTATTTAATGTGATCAAGGTTATTGTATCTAAACTTTCTTTTAATATAATCAACAATTGTAAAGTTTAACTAACAATTGTTCCATTTGAGCTTGTTCAAAATACAGTATATCTAATAGGTAAATTGATTCTATGTAAATAATAAATGAATAGTTTTAATTAACAATTTTTTTTACGTTATCGAGATGAAAATATTCTGTATAACACTCAAGCTGACTATCACACAATTGTGTGCAATCATTTTGATAATTTTGAAATGATTTATTACTGTTAATATGATAATTTAAAATATCACCAGGATAACAACCGGTGCTGCTTAAATGATTATGAGTTATACATTTACAAATACAATCATCTCTTTTCTCGCCTATAAAACAAGGTTTGTATAAATATTTAACATTTGTTTGTTTGTAACTAAATGTATATGATTTTAATTTGTTTAATGTTTTAACATGCTTATCGTATAACTGGCAAATTATTTTTGTTTTTGAATGAACATCAAATATGAAATCTATATTAGAAGAAAATATATTATCTAAGAAATCCGGATTAGTTACGGTAATTAGAATCATCCAAGGTGTTATTTTAGATTTTTTAACATAATAATTGTCATCGTTTGTTTTGTTTAATTGAGAAAACACAGTAAAACAATAATAATAATGATCAATTGATACCCTGTAGGGAACAACTGTATCACAGGTATCAGAAGCATCTCCGTTAATTAGTGTACAATCAATTATCTCATCGGGTGATAATAAATATTTCATTTGAGTCTTAATACTTAATTCATTAAAGGTTTCAAGTAAATTATCATTCCTAGATGAATTTGCACTTATTATGTATTCATCAATAATAGCAAATATTTTTGGGACACATAGTGTGACCCCCGGTAATGAAACCTTGGTCTCTGTTTCAAATTTAACAGTCGTTACGGTTTCGTATGAAAGATAAAGTTCAGTTACATTAAATAAATGATAAGTACAACCAATTAAACAAATTATTCTAGATAATATTCTAATTAATTTCATTTTCAAATTAATTTAACTTGATTTTATATTACTGATATTTAAAACACAATCAAAATAATAACCAAATTTTCTTTAAATATTATCAACAATTGTTAAGAATATCTAAATGTCGTTTGGTATGACTTTGTTACTAAGGGTTTAATATTTAATATATGCAAGAATCAATTCTATTCTGTAAATAAATGAATAACTTTCTTTCACAACTAGAGTCACCAACGTCAATTTAATTTTTGATAATTTATTACTAGAATAAAAATGTCGGGTTTGCCACCAATGTTCTGAAAACGTCTATATTTAAAGATTTGTTCAAGTTTATTTTATCTATCATTTTAAATTAGAAATTAAATAAATTGCAAACTTAGCCCTGGTAAAAAAATAAGTTCTAAAATTATTCATATATTGATTTGCTTTGCATTGATTTCATAGAAGTAATATTTGTATTAATTATACCAAGCAAATTTGAATAACAAAAATTTATTGTTAACACCTTTACATTGCGTATAAATATTAATTACTGAATAATAATAAATATTTAAATATAATATAAATAATAGATATTTTATTAAACACTTAAATAACAACTTATATATCAATAATTGTCTCAGAAATTGCAAGTATTTAAAAGTTCTGACAGTTATATTTTAAAAGCATTTAATCAAGATAAAAATCTGTTAAAAACATAACTGAATTTAATATTGATACAACAAGATGTATAAATATTTATGAAAATCACATTTACTGATATTGTTTTACATAGGTAATTTTGTGTTAACAAAATATTCAACACATACTGATAACAAAAATGTTGGACAGGTAGGTCTCATCTCTTACTAATAAATAGATAAAATGCTTTTTAATAAATAAATTATTATTTGAAAAAACATTTTAATTATTTTCTTCAGTCCAGTGATTGAGTTAATAGTACTAATTGATCAAGTTACTTATGATTCAACAGTATTATTATTTATGAATTAACCAAGGTTAGTTAGAAATGACTTGAATTATACGAAAATCAATTTAATTCCTAAATACTATTTTGAGCCTCAAATCACTGAACA
>JAQGAT010001770.1:0-11587 GCA_034687845.1 Pantelozetes paolii
TTTTGATTTGATATAAGTATCAGACGAAAGAGATTATCTTTTTGGCGCCGGTCCAACGCTAAATAAAATAAGGTATAATTGAAATTTGAATTTATATTAAAATATGTTAACAGGGTTAATTAATGAAATGTATTTATTATTTATTTACTTTAATAATAATGATAATAATAAATAATAAATTATCCCTGTTTAATTGAATTATTTATTGATAGATATGTTAAGCTTTCTGATATCAGATTTGAAATGTATCAATGTTAACTCAATTCCCACGCTTTGTAATCATATCTTTTGTCATGATTTCTGTGAACAAAGTCTTTTGGCAAATGTCTGACATTTAGCCATAAGTTTAAAACTTCAGGTCTTTTCTTATGTTTGCAATCATTTAAATTTAATCACATTTAATAACCCCTTAAATAAAATTCAATTTAAATCTCTAAACAAATAATTGATTTGTAATTAAATTTTAACAATAATTACAACTTTGAATAAATTATTTGATAGTTTTCATTAATTATAAGTGAATTGAAAATTATTGTCCTCCCTTTCCATATCTACCTGTCCATTCCTACCTTTCCCAAGCATTTAATTATATTAATTATCAGTGATTCTCACAAAAAAAAGTATTCAAAATACAAAACTCTCTTTTATTTTACATTTCTATAAAACATTTAATTATGACTTAATTAATAATTTGTTAATTAATTGATACAATTTTTGATTCATTGAGACCAAGAGTATTTACTTATCTCACTTTAATATCTTTTTCAAGAATCTTGATAATAATTACATCAGGTTTTACTCAATAATTATTTAAAACAAACAATTTTAAGATAATTTTATTTTTTATACAATCATTTAAATAATTATTTTAATTATAAAAAGTAAAATATTTTTAATTTTTTTAAAAGTTTACATAATTTCGAAATATTTGTCAATTATTTCAACAAATCATGAGATTTTGAATTAACATTAATGTAAAGAATTATTGAATGATTTTAATCTAATATATTTCGTAACCTCTTTAACACTTAATTTAATTTTTATAAAAATACCTTTCCTTTCGGTCAAACCTTTCAAATTATATTTTATTAAAAATATTGAAATATTTCCGTAAATATCAGAGAATTTCTTATTAATTATTAATTTATTACTTTATGTAATACTTATTCAACTTTTTTTGTTAAACAAAAACAGCTAACAAATAGCTCTGGGTTATTTACAGTAAATACAGTATATATCAGATATTACTGACACAATAAAATTATCATGCATACTTATGAAAAATAAATAGATATATCTTTTATATAATTAATTAACAATTCATGAAATAAATCAAACGTTTTATAAGATATAATAAATATTAAGAAATGTTTGAATTGAAGACAAAACGATAGTAAAAGTCATAAAATATATTAAAATTTCATTTGATTTATAAAATAATATAATCTTTAAGCTGTTATTCATATAAACTTTTCATCTCATCTAAAACTGTTATTATACTGTAGTCCTCAGCACTGACTGATCAGTGCTTAGTGTTATTTTATATTTATTATTTATCATTGGTTTTAATTTTCAAATTCTGTTGTCTTTATTCATTGAACTTTAATTTAAATAATTCAAATTGACCCTCAATAACTCAAACTACCCATACAGACTCAAGGTCCTTTACATGATCTTATCATAGATTTATCGTTTTTTATCTTTTTATAAATTTTGAAAAAGAGTTTTGAACTTAAAAACCTATATTTCATAAAACAGTGGTATTAAACCCAAATCTATTGATTCATGTGAATCTCATTATTCAATATCAATGGAATACTTCAATTGACTTAATGCTGGGAATGGGGGGAAAGGGAGGTATTTTGCAAATGTATGCAAACAAGTTATTTTTTCGTAATTCAGTGGAACGAATGAGAAAGGTTATTCAAAAATGTTTTTAACATTTGATTCAATTCTTTGAACTTTTTTTGAATTTATTTATTGATTGAGATTTTGATAAAAATTTTGGTTTCGCTGTATATTAAGTGATATTTTCATTAATACAAGAAAATGTGATTTCCATTACAATTATATTAAAACATAATTAATGACTATTTTGTTAAAAACATTAATTAGGAGTTCAAACAAATTTTAAAATATATTACTTTCAAAGATCAGTGCCATAACCTGTCGGCGCTGGCAATCGACAAGTTTTAATAGATTGAAATAGTATTCACATAACTCATGGAGAAATACATTCAAATCCAAGTGACAGTAGTTTTTAATGTATTGTATTTTATATTTGATTTTGATATTTAACACATTTCTTGATAATCATAATATGGAGAATAGTTTAGTAGAGAATTAAAGCATTTGAGGTCAAAGGTCACGATTTTATATGAAATAATTTAATAAAATTAATATTCATTTAAATTAAAGCTTAATATTTGTTGTATTAATATTTATAACTCAATTGTACAGGTTAAATTTTTAAAACAACATACAAATTAGTAGAATCCCAGGGCTGGAGAGACATTGGGGATGTAATTGTGCAATGTCATTATAAAACAAAAGGTCTTCTTATTTCTAATTGAAGTCTAAATGACTTTAAATTTAAAAAATATCCCTAATCTTCAAAAAGTCATAAATTTGTTTGAGAAGTGATAATAAGACACAGAAAATGGTTGTTAAATGAAATTTTGTTTATTAAATAAATTTGATATAAATTTCATTAAATCTTATTTTCAATGAGAGTATAATAAAGTTGTTTTAAAACTAAGTTAAGACTGAATTCTCATTATTTTATATTCAGAAGTCATAAACAAAACTGTAAATCAAGTATTTAAACGTTGAATACCGGTATAAAATTTAACTATCCAGGTCAATGGAAATCAATTTGATTAACAGACGGGTGCTAATTACTGGGGGATGTGGAGGTACGGTGTGTTTGATTTGTGAAATCATATTATATAATATAAAATTCAATTAATGATTGAATGACTGAATAGGAATAGCGAAAGCGATTATCAATAAATTGATTATTTGTAAAGCCTTTGTGATAGCACTGGACTGTAAGGCCGATGAGCTCAAGAGTTTGGAGGAAGAGGTGAGTAGAGCTTAACATTTAAATTATTTTATTGATATAATGACACAAATATTAAAATTTAATGCTTTTATTATCATTTGTATTGGATTTCAAATCATTTCATAAGAATAGATAAAACAGTAAATTATACTCAGATTTAAGTTTCAATTGAAGTGATAATCAATTATTTAAAGGGGAATCTCTCAAACGATTTGATTGTGAACAAGATTGTTTTTAGATTACGATATATAAGAATGATTTCATATTTAGATTATATGAGGTTTTAAAATCGTTGAGCGCTTATCTCAAAGAGACTGAAATTTTGTCATTTGTTTGACTTATAATTCAATAAATTATCGCATTTTCTAATCATAATTAAAATTAAAATTCAATTTCTCATAAGATTTTGAATAATATTTTCTATATTTTAATCAAAGATATGATATTTTTCATTAAAAAACACAAATGAAATGTGAATTGAAATTAGATATGTGTTAGAGATGTTGAGATAAAATAAATTTATTTGGTTTTCATTTAAAATTCAAATTTTCAACATTCAAGTCAATGATAACTTAGGATTTGTGCGAAAGCACTCAATCATTCAAAATGTTTGGATAATTCATAATATTTTGCTTTTTGTTGTGAAAAACAATTAGTCGTAAATTTATTTTTATTTTTTATTAATTGTTGATTTTTGACATAAGTATTGGTAATAAATGTTATTATTGTGTTGTTTCGTAAAGATTTTAATTTAGATAACGATTGAGTTAATCCTTATCTCAGACACAAAATATTTTTCTTTAAGTCATTAATAAAGTCGTGATTTTCACAAAACAAATCAATTTTAACTTTCAATTAATTGTTTGGATATCTAGTAATCGTTAGATTGTTTGCCAATACTGAAACAGTTATGCATTAAAAATCATATTATTTGATACTTTGTGTTCAATCATTGCTAATGAATGTAATTAATTACTATTTTATGGAAAGGTAGACAAGAAAAGGACAGAACTTGAGATTTGCTTACAATTTATCAAAACATAAATACTTTGCATAAAATTTTATTTAATTGTGTTTTGAATTGAAAATAATTATTAAATTAATAAAAATATTCATTAATTATAGTTCAGGGGTTGTATTGAAACAGTTTGTGTGGATTTGAATGATTGGAAATCAACTGAAAATGCCATCAAAAGTGTTGAACCGATTCATATGGTTGTCAATAACGCAGGCATTTGTATATTAGAGTCATTCGGGTCTATAACTGAACAATCAATTGATAGTCAGTTTAGTTTGAATACAAAAACAGTTATAAATGTATCGCAATGTGTGGCCAAACACTGGCTTCAGACCAATAAGAAGGGGTCTATTGTCAACATTTCCAGTCAGGCCTCTATGAGAGCACTTAGAGATCACACGGTTTATTGTGCGACAAAGGTATGATTGATTGCCTCTTATAGTAGTATAAATAATCTTGGTAAAAATACGATTTCCATTGAAGGGAGGTTTGGATCAAATAACAAAAGTAATGGCACTGGAATTGGCGCCAAATATAAGAGTGAATTCTGTGAATCCAACGGTGGTTTGAACTCAATTAGGTATACATTTAATGAACTAATTTTGAAAGCAATCAAAACAAGAAATATATAATAAATGTGAAACTAATGACTAAATCAGTAGAAAGGGTGCAGTTTTATAGTCTTCCGGATTATTATCCCCCTTTTGGTATCAGTTTTACTGTTACAGTGGTACTAATATTATCTGAGTTTTATATAAAACAACTAATAATTACATTTGTGAAGCCTTTTCCCCCCCTTTTGGCTAAACTTATTAATGTTTATTTAATTCTCGAATCAATTAATAAACAAAATAAATGTTTTAACAGTTATTTAGTATGTTTTGCCTCAAAGGCCTGAATATTGAATGAAATACCGGTGCTATTGATTTGTAAGAAATGCATGCAATTTTCCATTTAATATGTAATTATCCTTTAAGTGATTAGATTTCACTTTTGTTCAAATTTTTAGCTCAAATTTTGATCAAATCTATAATTTGTTAATAGATCTGAGTTTAAGTCTAATTTAAAGACAACATTGTTTTATAAACTTTTGTTGACATTAATTAAAATTTCATTAAAAGTATATTTTAAATATTTAATAGAAGTTGTTATCAAAATA
This sequence comes from Pantelozetes paolii, assembly GCA_034687845.1. Taxonomy (NCBI): domain Eukaryota; kingdom Metazoa; phylum Arthropoda; class Arachnida; order Sarcoptiformes; family Oribellidae; genus Pantelozetes; species Pantelozetes paolii. Next base: position 5,242 of record JAQGAT010001770.1, read on the forward strand.
ATGATCTATTGATCGATAAATAAAAATTATATTTTGTTTTAAAGCACTTTATTGTAAAAGAAGTGCTTAAAAGTAAATTATAGTTCATTTTATAATATAAACTCAACTATTGATATACACTTTATATACTTTTCCCGAAACTCGTGCCATAATCAGGTAAAAACAATTGCTTCAGGCATCCTTGTTGAACAGAGCTTGTTCATACCCAACCCACATTAAATTTAGTATCTCATTAATAATATTCAATAAATTCATTTACCTTTTATACAACCCTTTGGTGTTAAATAGGTTTGAAAGTTAAAAAACTAATTTAAATTTATTTTATTTTTTGACAAAACGATAAAAAATTAATTTTTAAGATCAAAACACTTTCCAGACCTTGAGTTAGGGTTTATAGTGGTTTAGTTGTTTCGGGTCATTTTGAGGGCATATTTCAAAACCTTTTCTCATTACTTCAAAAATAAAAAACAAATTTAAAAGTAGAAGAAAATAATTGAATCAATGGTTCATTAAATCTTTAAATGCTATTAAAGATGAAAATTATGTGAAAAAATAAAATAAAATATAAACAATTAAAAATAAATGTAACTAGATCAAATCGTTAATAATTCATTTATTAGAATTTTAGTACATATAAGCTCAGGTGAACTCTTGAAAAATCAATATTCAAATTAAGATTATTCTGAATAATTAACTGAATTTATTTCAAAAACAATAAAATTTTGATTTTTATGAATCCTTTTAATCATTTTTATTATGAATACAAAAGTTATCAAAATTTTAAGTAAATTATATTTTAAAATGTTTTTTAGACTTTTAACCCCTTTTTAACCCCTTTTTAACCAATAATTTCAATCAATTTATGAAAATTTATTCAATATTTTAATTTTATACTAAATTTCATTATTACAAAAGCTAAGGTCGTTTGGGGCGACCCTGTAGTTGCAGATCGTATGAAGGCTAGGATACCAATGGGTAAGTTCGCAGAGCCCGAAGAAGTGGCCGACGCTGTGGTCTTCCTCTTGAGTGATAGGTCATCTATGATAACGGGTGTGTGTTTGCCTGTGGACGGGGGATATCTCTGCACTTAATTGTTATTTAATCGAAATATTTGTGAATTAATACATCAATCCATCATTTATTCCACAATTATTTGAATTTAATTTGATTTTAAGATACAGTAAATGCAAAACATTTTAATTGATTTCACAGAAAAACAAAACCAATTATAGGTTAAAAAGGTTTTACATTTCTTTTTAGTCAAAAATCAGATTTCAATCAAAAGTGATTTCAATTAAAGCAAAACTCGCGACACATATCAATATAATGACACAAAAAAATTGTTTTAGTTTTTATTACATTTGTTTTGGAATTGAATTAAAAAATAAAAATTATTGAAAATAATTATAAAAATAATAAAACTCTTGTAAAAACATATAAATTGAAAGTTAATACCCATTGGGAAAGGTATGTCAAACCCAGAGACTAAGTATGTCAAACATACTGACCAGAAAGTAATTGGTAGTTATGTCGGCGGTAATGCGTCTGACCTTTCGGGGAACCAAAACCTGATCTCCTTTTTTCACCAAAAGCTTAACTTCTCTTTCCTTTTCACTCATATATGTTTGAGCGCCGACACCGATGACCAAACATATGTCCGATTCCTCAATAAGAGCGCAACGATCTATAACTTTGCATAAAATCATATCCCGATTCGGCTTCATATGAGCTATCAGTGCTCTCTCCAAGACTTGATCGGTCATTAAAGCCATTATCGAAGCAATTATAGGAAAGGTATGTTAAAATTAAAAACTTTATTCTTTAGTGACAACAAGTGCTCAATAAATGATTATTCAATGAAATAAAACGATTGAAACAATTGAAGGATAATTTCATTCAGTTGTTAACAAAAGGACACAAAAAAGTTGACAAAAAATTGTTAAATAAAATAAATTTTTGTTTACTTTTAGGGAAAATATTTTGCCATTTATTTCCTCACAAATTGCGGACAAGAGTTGAAAGTTTAGTAATAATTACTTATAAACTAATAATTAGTATTCATTTGAAAACAAAAATTAAAGAAACAATTGATTATAAAAACAGTTTTTGTATTAATTTTGTCAAAAGTTTTAAATTTTAAAATTCAATCATTGAATCATTGAATCAATAATTACTTCCAAAAACTTAAAATATCAAACATTGAGACCAAGAAGTAATCGGTGGTTATATCGGCGGTAATGCGTCTCACCTTTCGTGGCACCAACACCCGATCCCCTTTACTTATGTTCAGTTCAACCAGATATCCGTATTTATTCTTATAGGTCGGGTCTCCCACTGCCATCACCAGACACACATCACTTTCCTCAATAAGACACTCCCTGTCCAACACTTTACACAAAATCATGTCTCGAATCGGTTTGCAGTGGATATAGAGGTCCTGTTCTAAACATTTCAAATCCATTTCCAATACTTTTTTCACTGAAAATCAATTGACTTTTTGACACAAATCTGTTTTAGTCTCTGATCTAATCCTTCAGAACTTCAAAACCCTTTCCATCGGTTTTGTTAAAACAAATCCTGAGTTTCGTTAAAATATGAAATAAGTAAACATCCGTTCAATTCTAATAAGGATTTAAATCATAAAACAATTTTTTCACCCCTTTGTGTGCATTTTGTAACCAAAAGTGTTTGAACAAGAATTTTGTTTATTTTTATGGGTTTTGATAACAATTTGTTAAATAATAAACGTTTTGTGAAATAAAAACAAATTTTAATACAAATTGAATGAAAATTAAACAAAAATTGATTTTATATTAAAATCATTAAACAATTTGAGAATATTTTCAACCATTTCATGATTTTTTACATTAATTTTCAATTTTATATTAAAATTAAAGTAAATTTAAAATATTTTTGATTTTTATGTTTAAAGTTATTAAAATTGTTATCAAAACTGAACTCAAATTTGATTAAGAATTGAATCAAAAATAATTTTAACCATAAATAAAATATATAAATATTTCAAACCCTTTTGAATGCATTGTTTGCGCTATTCTTAACGGCCAGACAGCCTTTGGCGTGTCCTCGACGCCAATCAACGGCCTGACAGTCGGTCGAACAGTAGAGTCTGAGACAACAGTAAAGAGTCGCCGGTTTGTAACAAACGGCGCACCAGTTCTTGGCTTTTGTTTCATTCAATTGTTGTCTCATTTGTTGATAATTTTCTTTCATTTTCTTGTAATAGAAATCCAAAACAATTACCTTTTCTTTCATTTTCATGGTTTCAACCAATGGTTCCTTAATTGACATCAGTTCTGCAAATTTGGTTTCAATTTGTCTGCAATTGTCGTCGAAGTCATCAACGGATAAGTTATTCATTGTATTCTGTGTTTCACTTGAAGTCTGGTTTCCACTTTCCGTTTCAATTTGACTCTCAGTTTGGATTTGACTTTTAGTAGGCGTTTGACTTTCGGTAAGGGTTTGGTCTTCGGTAAGGGTTTGGTCTTCGGTAAGGGTTTGGTCTTCGGTTTGCATTTGAGTCTCACTTTCGGTTTGAATTTCGGGTTCTTCTTCACTTTGGTCTGAGATTTCAATAGGGATTTGGTTTTGAGACTCGTTTTTGGTTTGATTTTCAGTCATAACTATATCTTTAGTAATGAAAATCAAATTTCAATCAATAATAACAAACATTTGAAACAATTTATACCTTTTTCTTCAAACAATTGATTTGATGTCTCGTTTGAAGTACACGTTGTAAACGAAGTGTTTAAACTGTTGTCCCGATTATTGGGTTCACACTCAACGGTCAGTCCATAAGAGTGTTCGTTGTTTTCGACCGTAAAACTTGTATTTTTGGACACATTCTTGACCACTGGTTGTCTGCCATCGATCTCAAGCACTTGTATTTCATCAAATTCTGAAGAAACGACAAAAAGTTGTTTCGCTTTTTTGGGTTTTATTACCACTTTTGTAACACTTTTTGCTTCCGATGTCTTAGTCTTTGCGGACAGTCTTCCAGACCTTCGTTTGTCTTTCTGTTCGGAATCAGTTTCTTTGGTCACAACAGCCGGTGATTCGCTTATCTGTATGTTTGAGAGGTTAGTGCCGATACCACCGACAGAACTGTTGGAGTTCTCCGAAGAATGTATTAAGTCTTGGAAAGGAATTATCGATTCAGTGTTTGTCTGCTCTTTCTTTTTGCGCCCCCTTTTGCTATGCGAACCCTTAACCACATTCTCTATGGTTTCTTCAACACTAAGTCGTGTGCTCTCACTGACAGCTAATACTCTATTCACAGACTGTTTACTTGTGCTCTGAGTGACGGCAATATTGAGATTCATTTCCTGTACTAATAGTAAATACTTTCTCAACATTTCCATCGGTTTAACGAGTTTTTGATTACTGTTTACGGATTTCAAGATATTTTGGTCATTAATGTCAAAAACATCGGTGGCTTTGACATCCATTCGTCTGCATTGAGAGTCAAAGCACCGAACCCTCACTTTCTTCTTGTCTTCCAATATCTTCTTCGCCGGATAGGGAGGATAGCCTTTAGACCTAACAAAGACCACTTCGTGCGGCGGATTACATGGTCTACAAAACCAGTCCTTATCAGTCCTCTGAAGCTCTTTGTTGTTGAAAGACTCATAACAGTCGACGCAAACCCTGAGTTCATTCAACTCTTTGCAGAGGTATGTCCTAAAAGCTCTGAAGTCATCTCCAATGGACTGTAACTCAAATGAAGTGATGTGTAAGTTATGCATAAACACAAAGAAGTCGTCTTCAAATTTGGCCGCATTTTTGTACTCAATTGCACTAATCTTATGCGTAATCAAAGACAAATCCATTTCCTTGAAAACTATAAGTGCTTTCCATTCCTCCAAATCTAAAGTGAATTTTTGATACTTTCCTTTCATTTTGGTTTTAATAAAATCCAATAAATAGCCGATCAATACGTTGACCCGACTTTGGGTCACCTTTTGGTTGCCTTTAAAACACAATTAAGACTTCAATTGAAACCCATTAAACACTAATCACTGTATTTACCGATATATCCATCCCTTTCCCACTCATTAAAACGGGTGCAGTAATTGCACTGATAGTCATCGATGGGTTCGTACTCTTCGGCACATTTGCGGTGAAATACTTTGAAACAATGATTACATTTGAGAAACTGTCGGCTCTTTCTGTTGACCAGAATATCGCAATCAAAGCAAAACCAATCGTGAGTTAAATCCATGTCTTTTCGATCCCTTAAGACATATCTGAAGACATGAATGAAAGCATTAATACATTTAAGACAACAATCTGTAAACAAATACTTCATTTTCCCGTTTTGTTGCCTTTCAGGGGCTATAAAGCCGTAGTCGACGGCCATATCAAAGCACACTTCTGTGGCCTTCTCTCCCGAGTCGTCAAACAGTTCCCGGACTTTATTGATGGCATACTGTTTGAAGTCTATGTCCTCTTCAGTCCATTCAGACACACATTGTTTGACCACAAAAACCAGTTTCAAGAGATCGTTGGGTTGGCCTATGATGTGGTCACTCACGATGTCGGCCATCCGTTTGGATGGACTCAACGCCAGACTTGCCTTCATTGCCATCACTGGTGAGGACTGTCTGCCAACAGATTAGTGATAATTGTCTTCAAATGTATTGTTTATGAAATCAATTGTTTGTTTATTTGACAACAAATACAATGAATTGTTTGAAAACTTTTTGAACACAAAAACGGATTCAAAATATTATTCATAAATAAAAACAACATTTTTTGAACCCTTTTATGTGTTTTCGTATTAAAACTATAAAACCCTTCAAAATATTTGAACGTCTTTTGAGATTATTATTTAAAATATGATGTAATTTAATGTCAATTCTGTGAATACCAACACAAATGTACATAAATGACGTCAAAACCACAATAACCCAGAATATGTCATACGAATAATCTATGCAAGGTGATTAGAGGTTCGTGATTACCAGGTTTAGTTCATATTACACTGATTCATTGTCAATGAATTACAAAAATGAATACAGCACAAGTAATTTTGTAAATTAAAACCAATTTCATCCATAATTAATTGCTCCAAGATGACTTTTCTTCCGTTTTTGACTAAACAAATATTTGATTACAGTTTGTAATTATAAATATTTTTATTTAATTAAAAAATTATTTTAAAATATTTGATTAAAATTATTATAAAATTTAAATTAATTGAAAGAAAATACAAAAATATTTTTCTCATATAATAAAAGCATTAAATATTAGAAACAATAGTCAATAGTCTTGTGAATAGTCTTATGAATGAATGCATTAATAATTGATTTGTATTTCAAATGATTTG
>JAQGAT010001771.1:0-11585 GCA_034687845.1 Pantelozetes paolii
ATGTTTGTCAATCTTAACGACTGATTGATTTGTGGTATTATTAAGACATCACTTCTTAACATGTAATCAATTGATTGGCTGTTATTTAAATATTACTCATTTGATGTTAATTTTAGGATTGATTTGTAATTTTAATAAAGAAATTGAAATTTATTTTATAAATGTTTTAATGTTTTTACAAATTATTTGATTTTATTAATCAATATTTGAATTACTTGTTATTAATTGAGTATTAATTCAATATTTCTATTGTTTTGTATTAATAATTATAATTAAAATCTTGTCCATTGGTTTGGGAACTGGTCTGCCGGTGCTCTAGACTAGGTGTTCACACATTGCGGACACAGCTGTCCGAGGCCAAATGCTTCTCCATTTCTGACATACAACAGGCCTCTTGGCAACCATAGGCATAGCGAAGGCACCTGACTATCAAAATGCGAATCGTCTCACGCGTTCCTTCCGGCGGCTGTATTGGCTCCGGGTCTTTGCCCTCTGATGCATGTGTGGCCAATGGATCGATCGATAATACCTTTGACGCAAAAATGACAGTGATATCGTTGGCAGCAATTAAGCACCTGTGCCTCCATAGATATTCCATTACAATGAGCACAGGCAACTAAATCAATGACATTGGGATCGCCCAGAATAACCAAATCCCGGTGGACTCGAAACGATAACATATTTAATAGAAATTAAAATATTCAAAATAATTGCTTAAAATTTTGATTTTATATGAACTGAACTGAAAATTGATTTTTAATGTCTATATATATGTTTTGTAAATGAAAAATACAAGTTCACATCCCTGGCCATTGCACAGAAAACCTTGAAGCCCGTAATGTTATCATGAACATTTTTCGTGTACAGATGCTCAGAGTAACTCAATTACAATAATAGAGGATAAGTTGATTGATGTTTCAACAGTGCTATCAATTGTGTGAATGTGTTTGCAATTATTGTTATCGTTATCTTACACTCCTTTAAAATATCGTATGATATACAGTAACTGTGCAACAGATGATTACTGTATAACATTAATGCCCGGTGCTCATTATATATATATTCAATATATAAGTTGACCAGGAATAATTTAAAATTGAAGTCTATACTAATAAACTTGAAATAAGTTTGAATTTGTTTATAAAATATCTTTTAATTAGTATTTTGTGTAAAGTATTTGTAATAATTGAAAGAATATTACGTTTTGTAAACATTTATTTCAATTTATTAATAATATCTAAAATGCAATGCACTGTTGTATACATGAAAGGTCTTTTTGCATTGTAGAAGATCTTTTAGATAAGATTAAAAAAATAGTGATTAAAAATGTTTTAATAGTTTCAAAGTTAAGATTATTTTTTGAAATATAGTTTTTTTGAACAAGAATTTCAATAAAATTAATATTTGTTTAAAAAGTTTTCTTATATTTGATGTAAATATCAATAAATGTTTGCAAAACTTATTTCAATTGAATTTTATTTATGATTTAATGAGAAAACAATTAAATAAATGTTTAAAATGATTGACAACACAGACATCATTGGCCATCAGTTTGTGTGCTATTGATGTTATAAAATATTAATTGAGATATAAAATCAATGAAATAAAACCATACCTGAGCTCAACACTATAGTTTTGAACAAACCCTTGAATACTGGTCTCCATTGTGTCCAGTCTTTTGCATATCTGATCCCAACGTTTAGTGGACTCACGAGTAAACTTGCGAACCATTGCCTCTACGGTATTCAAATGGCCGGGTGGTTGACAACCGTTGCCGACGCACTGATTGACCAAATGAAAGTGCAGGTCTGAGAGTTTACATATTGTAGAACAGCCTCGGATGTAGTTAACACACCTGACCTCAAGGGACTGCATGCATTTATAATTTGACATTGATACTATTGTCACTTCTTTGCCCTCATCTCTGCACTTGTGATTAATTTTGTTGGCTTTAATAGCATCGGTGCAAGACTTGCAATAATATCGATCACAACATTTAAAAACACTTTCATCCAATGATACACCGGTGCAGTTGGCACAGGCAATCTCATTTAGATAATTTGGTTTGTCGTCTAATACAAGCCATCTATCCAGGGTCATATTCTTGCCTTTAATTAAAAATGAGATTGAATTTAAAAATTAATAAAATTTTGATTTAAATATCTATTTATAAGAATTTTATTTAATTTTAATTCAAAGGTCAAATTAATCATAAAATTTATATCCAGGTCTAATAATATTCAACACATTATCGTAAAAGTGATTATATTTAATGTAAAACTCATTTCCAAACCTTTGGTGATATAATACTCTCTTCTCATCACTTCATCATTGAATTCACATTTATTCAAATGGCTGTCCATGTCTTTCATGGGTACTATTTGTTGACATCCCTGGTCTTTATTGATGCAGAAAGCCTTGAATTTGCCCAAAATGTTGGTCAATGTCTTCGGCGGTGAACGTAATGAATGTCTTTCTATATGTTGTCTACAATTCTGACATTTGTTTTGATGATAACTAAACAACATTTCAATACATGGTTTGCAATAACTCTGTCCACAACAAGATGTGGTCAACGGATCCGCCAGTATTTCAAAGCAGATCCCACACAACAACTCTTCAGCCATTTCTGGACTCATGTCTACAAATCTGTTTCTAATTATTCCCATATTTTTGACAACAATTTTAAACAAATATTTATTGAAAACTATTTTCAAATGATTTTTGTATACATTTTCACACCTTTTATATTGATTTCAAACCCTTTATTGAAAGAGAATTTTCCCTTAAAATAGGAAAGGTATCCGAAAATAGACTAAAATATTCAAAAAGAGGTCAAAACTAATGACTGCTTTGTGTTTATTGTCTTTAATACTGTCCAAACATTTACTGAATATTATTTCTGTGTTAATCCCCGGTAAACCAAATATCCAATGCTGTCTAGTATTCGTAAATTGAACAGGCATAATTTACTATTGACTTTAAAGACTAATAATAAATTATTTTATGAAAATAATTGATTTGTTTTATTATTAATTAATATTTCAGTAGTAATTGAAAGCACTTATAGTTTTTTAGTAACCATTTATTTCAATCTATTATTGATATCTAAATTGTATGTGTGAAAGGTCTGTTTGCGTTGTGTTGCCTGGTTAAATTTATCAATTCATTTTTCAATATAACAAATGAACAAGCAGAACAATAATTTTATTTAGAAAACCAACAAGAACAAATTCCAAAAAGCATACATTATCCATTTTATTGATCATCACAATTTTATGGGACCACAAACATGATAACTGAGTGAAAGGTCAGTTAGACTTTTACACCACAGTTAACGGATTTCAATACAATTAAACAAGATCAAATTAAAAAGAAAATATGAGCTAAAAAAAGTTAACAAAACAATTGATAATAAGGAGAAAACCCCTGAAAAAAAACACATAACACGTCATACAATACAGTCTCACAACAGGTATTGTGAAACCACTGCCTGTAATACACAATACGTTTAGCATTGAGAGCGTCAACAGAGAGTGTAAACACAGATAAACACAACACAAGTGTATAAACACTGAAACAGTGTTTGAGTTAAACGTTTGAAATGAAAAAGCAGTGAAAAAAATGGGAGTTTTGTTTGAAATCAATTGAAAACTAATATCGCTTTTGAAATGTGAAAGAACAGTCCATAAACACATTAATCATGTCATCATTTAATCAATTATTTCTTGTGTTTTAGTGTTGGTCTCCGAAGAAATCAAATACTGTTTACAATTGTGTCCAACGTTTTGACATATCGGTCACGGATTGGCATTCATTGCTGTTGTGGTCGCCGAAGACCTCAGGCCTAAGAAGTTCTTCACAATTGTCTCGCAGTTCTTGGCCTCCAATAGCCGGAAGAGATTGGAATTGTCTGTCAGTTCGTGGAAGTCATTGAAAGACATCTCTTGTAAGTTGTCTTCACTTTCTATTAATGTTATTCTTTGCCATTGAGTCGCGCGGATAGCTGTCCAGAACTCCTCACATCGGCTACCGTTCCCCTCAACGCAGATAAAGCCTGGGATTTAAGGGGTATTTCAGTGTATTAGCAATTGATTTCTTCATTTAATGTGTGATTTAAGGGGTATTTCAATGTATTAGCAATTGATTTCTTCATTCAATGTGTGATTTAAGGGGTATTTCAATGTATTAGCAATTGATTTCTTCATTCAATGTGTCATTTAAGGGGTATTTCAATGTATTAGCAATTGATTTCTTCATTCAATGTGTGATTTAAGGGATATTTAAATGAATTAACAATTGATTTTTTCATTTAATGTGTCATTTAAGGGGTATTTCAATGTTATTATCAATTGTTGTCTTAATTCAATGTGTGTTTTGAAAAAATCAATGTTTTGTTTGTTTACTGCGAAAAGCGTTTAACGTTTTGACAGACTTTGTGTTTAAATAACTAATGATTTAATGATTTAATCGTTTAATTGCTTTAAATGTCTATTAAATGCAATGTTTTTGTGCTTTTAATTGCAATCCAATGATTAAAACTCTTCATTCAATTCAATGTCTAAAGTATTTGTCGTTTGAATAATCACTTAAATGACAAATATGTCTGAAATTCAAAACCTTTTTCACACAAAAAAAATGCATTAAATAATGAAATAATACATAAAATAGTGAACATTGTTATGAATTTTTGGGTTAAAAGCACTTTAAAAATGACTTTTTTATCGTTAGTTTTTCAGTCTATTATTGCATTGAACTTAAAATTCAGAGAATTTTAATTCAAAACTAATTTTCAATTGTTTTCCGCTTTTTATTAAACCATTATTTCAGTCATATATTCATTCATAAACTCATTGCTTCACTTCATATCAATTTTCAAAGACTATTATATTTCATACAAAAAGTTAACGATTTTTAAAACCATTTGTTGTTTTTTGTCTCACATTTGATGTGAATTTTAAATCTCATCTAAAGATATGACAAAACCTATTGAGTTATGAAACAAGACTTTACGAATGAATGACTAACTCTTTCTGTAGTTATTTTTGTGATACCTTTCCCTCTGATTATGAAATTCAATGAAATATTTTTTATACAGCATATGATATGAAATATTGTTTATTGTGTTTAACATTTGCTATTTATTTTGAATGCTTTATGAGATGTCATCAAAATGTGGCTTAAAATTGATTTTAATTGTAATCAGTGTTTGAATAATAAGTGCAAAAATAATTTCAATTAATGTTTTGAAAGTATTTTTCATTGCTTTCATGTTTTTAAGCCTAAAATTTGTGTCAAAAAAGATAAGAATTTATTGAAATTTATTGCTTTTAATAGACATTGAATTCAAATCTCATGTCTTATATCTCTTAACTGTTATTTCATTGATAACTGAATCACAGATTTTTATGAATACTATTCACTCTCTTCTCAGAAATTCATTCATTTGTTTATTATTTTCCGATATTTTCCTAACCTTTAAGTTATGTATTAAAAAAACACTCACTGTTTTGTGCAAACATTTCAACACTGGATGTGTTTTACAGGGGAAAAAAATAATATCCTTTTTGTATTGATTTTCAATCAATTGTTTTTTCAACGCCTTTTCAATCAGTGCTTTATTTTTTGAGCACATTTTTGTGTTTGCGTTTTTAAAAGTCAATTGTGTTTACGCTTCAAAACACTTCAATTCATTTGCTATAAAGAGTGCTATTAATTGATTGATTAATAATTACCCGGTTTTCCAACACAAGTGAATCCATTTAAGTGTAGCTCTTGTGCTAAGTCTACAATCATTTGCCTCTTTTTCGTTGACTTTATGTGATGTGAATAAATCCAATACCGGGTTATCGTTGGCTTTGAGGACACGGCTGTCGTCACATTGTTTTCATCTACTGTTTAGACAAATGAATGAGATTTTAATATTTTTACTGCAAATTATGTGTTGTTTTTGAGTAACAGTTGACTGAATATTATTGTTAAGTATTTTTTTTTGTCTGTTTTTTAAGAAAACAGTTATTATTTAGTGAAGAGTTTTATGACCTTTTCGTTTGCATTTGTGTTTAGTTTTTATATTATTGGATATTATTTCCCATTTTTTGCGCTCAAAATAGGTTTTTGTTTTGGAGTTGAGGTCAAACCCTTTGTCACTATTGTAAGGCTAGTTATTATTGTCCTAATTTTAAAAAGACCAAGATTGTTTCTCAATCACTTGAATAAGGGGCTCAAACAGTGACTAATGATTATGTTTGTGATACTCTGTGTGTGTTTGTGTGCTATTCCGACCCTTAATTGTATTTAGTATTCAATTTTGGTTTCAAAAACATAATTGAAGTTTAAATTTAGAGAAAAATATTTTCAATTTTAAAGCCTTTTATAAATAGATTTAAAGTTTAATTGATTGTAATTAAGGGTTATTTGAATTAAGGGTTATATTTGTCTAATTATTTCTTTCACTTTATTCCCCAAAGGCTTGGCTTTAAGGGTCTAAAAATTGAGACCAATTTTTGATGAAATAGTATTTCATTTAATCTAATATTTTGATACCATTTGACAAATCATTGCTTTCAATACCACTCGTGCACTGAGTGTCGGCCAAACTCTTTGTGTCCCTATCTGTCCACAACTCCGTCGCCTTTTGTATAACAGTAATCACATCACAGATGAACTCATTTTGGACACAATTATCAATGAATTTAATGATACTATCATTGAGTGACTTCTGGACAGCGTTGGGTAGTGTGCCGTCCAATACCCGACAGTGAACTCTAGCCAACTGTTTAGGGTATTCTCTGTCCAATTGGATAATCAGCTCCAGCTGTTTGTCGACACTAAACGAGCACTCAATCTGTTTGTCATAAACTAAATCATAGTTTTGTTGTTTAATCGCTGTCTCTATTAACAGATCATAACATAACAACTGTTTGGGAAACATAGACTCCAGAAGTATTAGTTCACCGATCCGTACATCACTTGCGCACAAATCGCTGGACATCTCCAGAAGAGGCTCCGGGTCTTCGTTGGCGAAAACAAATAGCTATAAATGTGACCAAAATCGCTGTAATTGTGACCAAAATAGCAATAATTGTGACCAAAATCGCTATAAATGTGACCAAAAATCGCTGTAATTGTGACCAAAATAGCAATAATTGTGACCAAAATCGCTATAATAGTGACCAAGTATTGACTGCTTGTGTATCACTTGAACACTAATATTGGCCTCAATATCAAGTCATATGATATTTTTGAAGACAAACTCCAATTCATTATTAGTTTTTAGTTTTGTTTGAAATAACTATTGATTTGTTGTAAATGTTTATTAAGTTTTTGTTTAAAGCACTTTCCCTTTCATTGATGTTTTCAATTCAATGTGTGTTTTCAGTTCATTAGTGAAAACAATTCAATCAACAAATAGACGACTGTTTTGTTCACTTAGTATTGAAAAGTGGTTTTAAGGGATTGTTTTGTCATTACCTCTGAAAGAGACGTCAGTTTTTATGCGACTTTTTGTATCAATTTTGAGTTCAATTTGTTGTTAAACTAGTTTTTCGGTTCAAATATTTGATATAAATTTTTTGTATTTATTAATTACAAGTCACAGACATAACTGACCCTTTGGTTAGGGTTTAGTGGAAAATATAAGGCAATACTATTCGCACTTTTAATTTATTATTTCATTTGTTATTTGAATTAAAGTTTTTATACTTTTATTGTTTGTTTAAATTTAAATTTTATTTTCAAACACTTGTGAAACAAATTCATTGATATAAACACAGAAATAGACTTACATTTCATGAATAAATTATTTATACATTTGTTACCGATTTTGAGACAAAAATACAGACATTTTATAATTAATTCATTTCTATAACAACAAAGTGAACAACAATTTCAACGAAAACTTTGTATTAGTTTTGAAAAATAAGTTATTTTTTTGTATTTAAAGACAAAACAAAAGTTCAAAAAAGTTTTTTTTTGTGAAACCAATTGCACACAACTATTGAACACAACATTCAGAGCACAGAATATTTTGTGATTGTTTTTGTTTAAAACACTTTTTTAAAGAAATATTTAATTTGTTGTAAACCTTAAGTGGTTTTCAGATTTTTAAACACTAAATAACTCTTTGTTTTTTTGCAACCAATCTTTGGGTCCAAAGCTAACCATCGATTGCACTGTTAGTCAAGTCTTGAGTGCTTTTGAAAATTTTTGCTATGATTTCAATCCTCTAATACTTGAAGAATGTCTTTGAACTCCAGTCCAATCACTTCAGTGATCACAAGACTGGACTCATCGCCGGTCCGACGAAGAATTATGACACCGACGCCACTGCTGTTGGCCAACAGGCAGTCCTCCACTGAAGATGAGAGTCGTTCCACTGTCAGCACCATTAAGGGATCAATTGTATCGCCGGCCAAATCGACACATTCACATACCAGTGCTGTCAGCGATCGCTCATCAATAACACAGTTGAAGCGCCAGATGTCGGAGGAATACAAGAACTTAATGACAGATAATGTCATTTATAAGACCTCTTCTAATAAAGTCAATAAACAGACCGATAGTACAAGACGTAAATCACGTGATAATCAGACCAATGGTGAGACAAATAGTGAGATGTCTTCCCCTTTGGAGGACAAGCCCTGCAATAGATTTGGATTTTTTATTGACGCCACGAAAGACGACAATTTGCCGTAAGTTTTGGTCATTTAAATGAATTTTCGGTTTAATTTAATTACTTTTATATTTCAAGTGCTTTAAAGCGCAGGGATTTGGAAGCGATTCGGAAGAGAGAGAAGAAATGGCTTTATATGTTAGACAATTGGGACAAATTCATTAACAACAGATGGAGGAAAGTGAGGGACCGGTGCCGCAAAGGTATCCCACATTCCATCAGAGGCCAGGCGTGGCTCTACCTTTGCGGCGCTCACCACCAGATCCGTCAGCACCCGAACATTTTCAAAGAGTTGTCCAATCAGTCCGGAAACGAGCAAATCTGCGAAGAGATCCGTAAAGACCTTCACAGACAGTTCCCAAACCATGAACTCTTCGCCAAACGGAACGGTAGCGGACAGTTGGATCTCTATTACGTTCTCAAAGCGTTTTCAATCTTAAAGCCAGACATCGGTTACTGTCAGGTATTGAACCGATTATTGCTATCAAACCAACTCTTGATTACTCTCTTATATGTGATCTCCTTTAGGGTCAGGCGCCGATCGCAGCCGTCCTTCTCATGCATATGCCGGCCGAACAAGCATTTTGGTCACTGGTGGCCATCTGTGACCACTACCTGCCCGGCTATTTCTCGCCCGGATTAGAGGCCATTCAACTTCACGGCGATATGTTGTTTGCATTTCTCAAACAGTTTTCATCAAATCCTTATAAACTTATGGTTTGTTTTCAATTGTATTTCACATTCAGTGCCAAAAATTTAACACAAAATTTGTTTCCTATTTAAAGGAGAAGCAGAAAATAGAGCCGATTTTGTTTATGACTGAATGGTTTATGTGTGTATTCGCCCGAACCCTACCCTGGACTTCGGTGCTAAGGGTTTGGGATATGTTTTTATGCGAAGGTTTGACTGAAAAAAATCATTTCTAATGTTTCACTCAATTGTTGTTTTGTTTTCATAGGAATTAAGATTGTATTCAAGACTGCAATCATTTTAGTCAATGAGACACTAAAACACGACAACAAGAAGACCTGTCCCGCTATGTATGACACACTCCATAAGCTGAAGAATATTCCGGAACAGTCTATGTCTGAAGAGATTCTTGTGGACAGTATTCTGAAGTTAGAACTACACGACAGAGACCTCCAAAGGGAACACAATATTCAGGAGAAGAAGAGACGAAAAGCCCAACAGTTTTCAAACGGAAAGCGGAAATAGTTTTTCACAGGTTTTACCCCTTTTTCCCAAATATTTTACATTTGTTTTACACTTCAATAGTATTTAATGTTTTCTTTCTCTAATTGTAATCAAATGTAAATTGAATACAAAATTAATGTCAAATTCATTACATATTTTCAGTAATTATTGTCAAAAATGTGAACAAATATTAAAATATTTTCTCTTTTTTTAAAAAATTTCAAAACTTTTGTCTAAAAATGAAAAATATTTTTCAATAAAATTCAATACATTTGTTATAAAATTAATTGTTTTTTAGTATATTGTGTTCAAAGTTGGCTGATATGCACATATAATAAAAGTATCAGGATACTTAAGTGTACGTAAGATCCGGGTTTCCTTAATTAAAATACTCAAGTACATTGTTGTATTTTATATTCGGTTCTCTGATTAGTCATTGATTTTAATCCTCAAATAAAAGTGAATTAATTTATTTGTATTAAAATTTAATTTTAAACAATAAGTGAATGAAATATTTTGTAAACCTCTGGTGTTTGCAATCAGTGTTTGAGTTTGGCTGACAATAATTGATTACTAAATCCTATATCTTATATTAAATAAAATATTTATTTATTGACTTTGTTTCAAATATAACGACAAATACAGTGAATATTATATTAACACTAATTATCATCACTTCCTTGGAGTAGGAATTTCCACCAATGATTGAATTTGACTATCAGTGCATCGCGTTTAGTGAATCCAGGTCTATTGTTATCACTGGCGTTATTCACAATAGGTTTGTCTTGTATTTCCTATGATTTAAAATAACAATAAAATTTGTTCAAGTTAATTAATACTTAAATTACTGCCAAGGTGTAAATGAATAGTATTAATCGACTCAGTATTATGCTTGTAAATGATTTTTTTCTATAAACTATGTAGACTAGTTTTAATTGGGTTTCAGTATAGGGGTAGAGAACAATCAAGGAAAATATCTTCGGGAACAAGGAGTAGTTTGTTGTCAATAGTACTTGTACAAAACTGGGACCAATTATTGACATCAGGTAATTAACTTCAATGAGGGTATAATTAAAACATTAAACATTGAAATTTAAACTCATCTTGAATCTTCTATAAAGACATTTTGGATGTTCTCCTGGTAATTCTTTTATCAATATGATAAATCGCAAAAAGTAGAGACTTGCATGTACACATTTAAAATGCTCATGATCAAAGAATTGCATTAACAAATCCTACATTGTTAAAAAAAGAGTAAGATAATTTTATATTTTCAATTTCAATTTGATTATTTTTGTATTCTATTATTTCATAGTATATTGTGAAAACTCCCTGGTCATATTGGGGATTTGTAATATTTTAATAAATGAGATATCAATAGTATTTTGTTTGCCTGATAAATCATACTTATGAAAATATTTGAATACTTATTATTACCTTGAGTGCAACGTCAAAGATACTTTCATCTTTAACAATTGAATCAAAATTAAATCCATACCTCTTATTATAATCATCAGGCATAAATGGTGGTTCTACACCACCCCTGTGAAACCAAATGTAAATTAAAAGATTTTGCTCCACTAATATCCACTTGTTCAATTTGGCATTCAATGGTATATCATTACCTTGGTTAGATATATATTAAATGTTGAATATGTTGTTGAAAATGATTGTCTCTTACACTCAATGTTTGGTATTTTAACACATTTGCCATCAC
>JAQGAT010001772.1:0-11584 GCA_034687845.1 Pantelozetes paolii
TTCTCTCTCTCTCTCCCTCTCTCTCTCTCTCTCTCTCTCTCTCGATGTCATTTTCCACTGAAGAGGAAAAAAGTAAATTTTTTCTTTGCATTCAATTCATTCATATTTACAACTGATTTGATGTCAGACTCGTGAACACCAATGCATTCATGAATACATATTATGTTTTTCATGCGTTTCGTGTCTGTCATTCAAATGTCATTCAATTTGAGAGTTCAGTCAATACAGCGATTGTGAGAGAAATACACTGTAGTTATTGCGTGTGAGATACAGACGCTCTCCAAACGTGTAATTTAATAGCTATGACTTGAGCCACAGCCTCAGCAGCACAGGAATCAGTGAAAACAGTGATTCAAAAGCGTATAACTAATCGTCAAATGTGTCTCTCATTAACTTCACGGATAGCAACACTCTATTCAGATAATAGGCGCTGGGATTGGGATCTATTGCATAGATAGGCAGCCAAACCCCTCTCCATCACAATCAAGTGTCAGCTGAACAGTAGTTTCGCTGAAGCTTTGGTTCAGCAGTTTTCTGGTCATAACATGAGTGCCAAAAGTTGGATAAAAATCTTTTAGTATTTTTCGGTAACATCTGATAAATCATAGGAGAAGTGAACAAAAGGTTTATCTCTTCTAAGAATAGATTAAAAATTTCTTAAAACAATAAAAATTTATTACAATTTGTCTTAAAATTCAAAACATTATTAGATTTTTGAAGGCTTTGGCAAATGTTTTACAACTTTTAGATACTTTTGATGATAACTACAAAATGTGAGGCATTTGTTGTGTTTTTATTCACTTTTTGCACTCTTTTGTCATTACCTCCCAATGCGATGAAGACCTTGGAGTAAATTAATTACTAATAAATGCATGAAAGGGTCGAACCGACAGTTCCTTTCGCTTTAAATTTCAATCCTATGTTAATATAAGTGTATAAGTGCTCACAAAGTACTCATATATTCACTATCTTTTGACTTTTATTTGCAACGGATGTTCAGCTCTATTATTATACTCTCTGCACATAAAAACATTTGGGGAAAACACAACCATACTGTGCACATAAGTCTTATGTAGATTAGGGTTAGGGTTAATTCCTATCCCAACTCCATCATTGATGTCATGTTTTTCTTGTGCCAAAAATCTATTAAATAAAATAGTATTCAATTATTTGTGAGTTTTATTTGAATATGAATTACAATTTGAAAGCAGTGTTTGAAACAAAAGTTTTTGTGAAAAACTCTTGAAAACAAGTATTTATTATAAAGTTTTGCATACTTTCACATCAATTGCAGTAATTTTGACCAAAAGATAACATAGGATAACATTTGACCTTCAATTTTGTGAAGCAATTACTCTCTGATAACAAATAATTTATTTCAAATAAATAATAGTCTGTTTTCAGTGATATATAATTGCTGTCCATATATCCAAACATATGATTAAAGTCAGACAAACAGTGGTTTATATTTGAAAATTTCATTTTTCATTAGATATAATAAATAACAATAAGTAGTCTCTGAACTTAAAAGCTATAAATGGCTTTCAAATCACTAATTGATATTACAATCGGCTCTCAAAACATATGGCGCCCAACAAACTGTTCAGTTAAGAGTAAGGAATGGTATTTATAAAAAGAGGGCATAAATTATAACACCAAAAGTCATTGTTGAAGACCTAAGTAATAGCGGCGAGAGTTAGCCCTCTATTAGTCTGCTTTGAATCTAATGGTGCTCTCAATGGTAACTGATCTCCAGAATCGGTCACTTAAATGATATGCCGGCACCGGAAAGATAGGCCAGGAATATACTGTACGGGCAAATAATTTTATGATTAATGTTATATTCGTGAACAGCACTGGTAGTTAAGTATTACACAAACTATTGCTTCTCTTTTTGGCAAAAAAAACTAAAAACAGTTTTAATTCACGCAATCCTTTCGGATATTGAATACACAGTAATCTGGAAAACATTTTATTGAATATGTAATGAATTTGAGGCATGAATTGAATATTTTATTTGTTTTATACCCGGGTATACCCTCCTATGATATATGAAAGCAATTATAAAATATTTGGTAATACTGTACTAATAAATGGGTCGCAAATACGGCCCAGAATATACACAAAAGTGGATACAATTATCTTTAGATTGCTTTTTAACCTTAGATTTCAGCGATAGCTGTGATTAAGTCATGTAATCACTAATAAGTCCTTTAAAAACACAAACAAAACAATAAAAATTAAAATTTATTATAAGATGTTATTTATTATCGATTCCTATCTCATCTTCAGTTGTGCTGGAGTTTAGGTGCAAAAGGCATATAATTTAATACTCAATCACGAGTTGAAACCCCTTTTTCTTGAGTTTCAATATTAAAGTAATATATTATTTATAAAAATATCTTAACTCTGAGCACAAGTACACACAACACAAGAGCCCAACTCAAGCACACAATTGGTTTTTCTCTCTTATACTGTATTTTTCATTAAAAAAATATTTTATTTTCTGTATATTTTGATTAATCGCTGCGTGTTTTGAGTGCCAATCGAGTGCTCCGTTGAATAAGATTTGACCAAAAAACCAGATGTTATATAACAGAGTGGAGAAGAGGAATGGTATTAAAAGCAATGCAAAGCACACACAAAAAAAATGCAATTGAATTTGTATGAAGTGTTTTGCCATTGAATTGAAGACCAATTGTAAGGAATCTAACAAAACATGCGATCAGTACTCAAATGTAGTGTTTGTTTGAAAGTTAAGCCAAAATAAGCCATAAATTTATTTTTTGACGTTTTTATTTGTGGCGAAGATTTTAATTACATACAGACCTAAGCGCAGGGATGGAGGGATGGATAGGAGCGGACATATAATTGCGGTATTTTTTTTGCTGCTTCCCTTGTCTTTGAACGCCTTATATCTCAGAGAGCACTTGAATCTGTTGCTGGCGTTCCTCTCGATAGGCCATCAATCCATCCATCTCTCGGTATGAGTGATGGGCAGCACTGGTATTATCATTGGAAGCGATCACTAATTCTCTATTCGGCGCCACTTTTATAACACATACAGCACTGTATTATAAGGGCCTCAAAGTTAAGGTGGAAATTGTGTGTTCAGTACAAGTAATAAAGTGGCAGTTATTTTGTAGGCCATGGGTCGAGACGTTGATGGACAGGGCTTAGGGAGGTCTTGTGTTCGAGCGCTGCGGGATATCCAACGGCCCTCACTGTATGTGTTGTTTCGCCAATACATCCAAAATCGGCTGACATTTGAAAAAAGCGTTTTGCGAACCAAAAAGCCTATTGAAACCCAACGACGGGAGAGCACCGGCTGATTGATGGCTTCAATGTATTGCAACTTTTAGGTACTCTATTGAAGGCTTTCATAGATTTCCTGCCCTCCCACTGCTCTCCTAGTTATGATCTGCACAGTCGGGTAGAGTGAAAGTGATGTTTATAAGTAGACATGAAATATACGCCAAAACAGTGGAAACAACTATTGAATTGATTTTCAGATAACTCTTAAGCCATTCATAACCTCAAAGACAAAACTCTATTAACAATCTGTGGTCTTCTTAGAGGCCCTCTCTTTCATTATGATTAATAGGATTGTCGACCATTTGATCCATTATTACCTCCACTGGAGATAATTGTATGACTTTTTAGCAAAATCTCAATTTTAAGCACTCATTAACTTCTCGTTTAAACTTATTATAAGTTGAATGACTTCACTCTCAGAGCAATTCATTTGCACTTAAGATATGAACACATATTTTGTGAAACATTTCAAGAATTTTCTGAATTAATCAAAATTAACTGAAAATATCTCTAATCAGTAATAAATTGCTTATAATTTGTGTTTTATATCAAAGATTTGTTAATAAATATTAATTAACTTTTTTTAATGTGGTTTTAATTCCTCTGAATATTATCTGAAATTTAATGAATACTTGGCCTTAATTTTGATAATAAAAGTCATTATAAATATTGAAATATTTGATAATTTTGATAATTTGTTGAAAAATATTTTGGGATAAAATGTATTTTATTTAAACACAAACCCAACAGTGCTTTAAATTTATTAATAATATTTTTCTCAAAGCTTTGAACGATTTAAATGAAAATTTATATTATTTTCTGTGAAATAAATCATAACTTTTTGAAAAGAAAATGTGTTTTTTTACAAAACAATAATTCATTTAATATTTAATTGAAATTTTGTTTTCATTTTCAGCTGTTTTTATGTGAAAAATCATAAATTGATAAAATCGTTTGAATTATTATTTGCTTTTAGTTTATCATAATTTTCAATGAAATTACTTTTTACTTAAATGAATGAGCGCTTTATAATTAAAAATATGTTCTTGCACAAGTACAATACCATTAACATCCTGGTGAATATCCGGCTCATACCAATCAGAAATCAAATTTCAAAGATTCAATTCTTTATCATTTGTTTCAATTGAAATCATTTCAGTCAAAGGTCACTAAGATTTTTGAATTAATTTTGATCCCATCTATTGATACCAAGATCTCCTCCATTGAGCTCATGAGTCAAACCCATTGTCCCATCGATTGGACAGATATTATCGACAAATATCTATAAAAATGTATTCAAATAAAAATAATTGTGTTTTCAGTTCCTAAACATTGATTGACAACTAAGTCATTGAAAGTATAGACCGCAACACAAGACGGGAAACATATTTAATTCCCTGTCAGAGAGCACCGGCTGTACGTCTGAGTCCTATACAAGTGTGGGACAGAAGCCCTCAAACGTCACAATCAAAGAGAAAGCACATGTATTGTGACAAACAATGAGTTGTGTGAATGAATGGCAAAACTACTGAAAGAGTGTCAAAATATTTTCCTCTAAACCTCTAATATATATGTATTTTTTAAATACACTTTTTTCTGTCGACTCTTGTATTATGAATGTCATGTCTGTCACACATTTCACTCTATGCTTGAGATGCACTCAAATTGGTGGCACTGGCGGTCTCTGCTTCTCACTCGTAACGCCTTTCTAATCAGGCAAAGGAAATGTCACATTTATCATCATTTTTATTTACTCAGACCCTGGTATGTGTGTGCATGAGTGCAGTACATGTGCGTGAGTGAGGAACTGATCCATTGATTCATAAGGTTATCATAACTTCTAACACAAGAAATGATAGAAATATTGTATAAATAGTGTATAAACTCATAGAATATTCTGTTGACTATCCCATAGAGTATTCAACTCCAAGACCACCGCCGATGACTCAGACCTGCATTTAATTTCATTAGATTTTAGTTTTTAATGAATTTATATTAAAATTATGATTACTTAGAGGTCTTGAGCCCTCTTTTTATGGCTAATATAGTCGACGCGTGCGGTATATCTGATAAGAAGAAAACAGATATCTATTTATCGTCAAAAAAGATATGATTTAGAGATTCACTCCAATGCCTGTGATCTGTGACAACAAGTCTTGTTGTTGTTTCACAACAAATATATTTAGGTTTAGAGCCTTTCCTATTATGATAAGCAGTGAATATCGGTTGGCGTAGGCCTATCCCCAGCCACTCTACCCGAGCGGTCGTCTGTGGGCGCCATTAACTGATCCATGTATTTAAACCTTAACTTTATTTTTATTGTTATTACCTCTGCATTCAATAGATAACTATTAAAAGCACTTTATGTCTGAACTCAAGTGAAATAAATATTAAATACTTTTTAATATTGTTTTTAATTCTCATTTCATATAATACTATAAAATATCTTTAAAAACGTCTTTCAAATTAAGTAATATTTATTCAAAGTGTATAATCAAAGGACAGGAAAAACAAAAATTGAATATCAAATGGCAAAACAAATTTTTGATAGCACTGGCCATAAAATAAATACTGATATTTAGATTGATAGTAATGAGCAGGGCCATAAATTTTAATGTCCCAAAAGGAGACTTTCCGACAGAGACAACAAAAAATTGCTTTTTTTGGTCATAAAAATACCGATAAATCATAAATGAATAGTCAGTTTGCGATGCAATCGCTTGAAGACATCATTAGATATTAGGCTTTTAATGCTGTAGTCATTGGCATATATGGTATTATTTTGTTATGTGTGTGTGTATGGGATGCGTTGTTACGATAGCACAGGCAGACAATAATTGTGATGAATTGGGATGTAAGCACTCAATAGCATTGACACATATGGCCGTTCGCACAGACATCACATTTGAATGATTATTATAATTATATATCTATCCACTCTTTTATCCGTCAAACCCAACGACGCTCTCATATGTATGTGTCTGACGCTTAAGATAACTCTGTTTTGCATTACTTTTCATTTGACTTATATTATACATGAAATCTACGTTTTAGGGCTTATTTCAGTCAACTCTCTGTTCAGACACCTGTAATCACAAACACAGGTATTATTGACTGAAATAATAAACTGTATTTACCACTCATTTTTGACGTCTATCTGACTATTCCTGTGCTATTATATCCAGTCATACAATATCTATAATTATTTTGCCAAAGGCTTGACTGAACTGAAAGACAGATAAATATATTGTTTTTTCTGCTTTTTAGTGATTAAGTACTGTAACTAAAGCTCGAGTTAAGGCCGGGTATAAATAATTTTGTTGAGTCTCTCTCCTTCACTCTCACTATCATTTTGAACGATAGCCCTGTGCTATCATTCACACCACTTGTCTGTGCAATCAGTTTCATCTAAAAATCATCTAAAAAATAGTTTATATAAAAAATTATAGCAAAAGAAAAATGTTTTTTATATAACAATATATCTCACTATTGAATGAAATATGGGTTTGAGAGTAGAAATGCTTCATTACATGCAATTTCCGGTCAATACAGAGCACCGGTGTTTATATTCTATCGCTTTTATGAGGAATTCTTATCATTTCTTATAAGTATTTCTAATATCTATTCAATGATTTCGTAAATGCTTTTAATATTCAATCATTTTATAGACTCTTGAAATTCAAATACAATTTAAGAGTTAATAAACTGTTATTAAAAATTGTGTTGAAATTCAAGTCATATAATAATTTTTAGATTATATTAACGGTTGGTTCAGTTGTGTTGCGAATTTTGAGAATTTTAAAGTTATCTTGATAACAATCTTTTGCATTCATTATCTTATCTAAAGATAACATTAAATTTTCAAATTTCTTTTATTGCAAGAAATAATTTGCAAAATAATGTGTTTATTAAAGTAATACTAATTTTAAGGCATATTATAATGAATTTAATTATATCTTGAGATTTGAAATCTCATAAGTGTTTCAGTCATTCACACTCTTATTGTCACTGATTTCGGAAATCATCAAAAGAAAAGTTAAAATGAATTCAACATTAGATTTGCTTTTATTTTATTTTTGTGAAACACTTTCTCATTGTTTCAATTCATATGACTTTTTACAGTGCTTTCTATCAGACAATAACTCTTGTCTTCATTTCTCAGTGTTTTTACTTTTGCCTTATCTCTGAAAATTATATTTTAAGACTTCACTGAAAAGTATTATTGGATCTACTCTTGTAAAGTACACTTTCTCTGAACTACCGGTGCAATCAAACCACTTGAGACAATGAGCAGCGAAAGTAGTCATAATAGGAAAAGACTAAGTATTGTGTCATAAACTAGACATTACTTTCTCCTTTAATTTTCTTATAAATTATACTCACACTGATTAGAGCTGTGCACAAGACTGTGAGCACCAGACTATACCCGAACCTTTGGTTTTTCTTCTTCCCTCAAAATTATATCATTTTTTATACACATTAACAAACATTTATCTAAAAATATTTAGCCATAGTTTAACATCAGATAATTTTCATTCGGCTATCATTTGAAAATAAAAAGACATTTCTCATTCATATAATTGGTTGTGATTTGTGACACAAAAGCACTTTAAAGACACAATAATTTATAAACATTTTCAAAACATATTATTAAACATTAAGTTTTGAACATTTATTATAACCATTTTAATTATACATAGATTACCAGCTGAGGAGGGGTTGGGTATGATTTTTTGTGTGTGTAGAGCGTCGGGTATGTCGACCGAAAATGAATAATATATTTACGTCTAGTCTACGGATCAGTTGGGATAAGGGATACAAAGAGATGTAAAATCACATTAAGTTTTGCTATTTTTTTAAGTGCATAAACATTATGTGCTTTCATATCATATGAATAATTACCTGAAGTCAACATTAATTGCAATATATGTTGGATTGTGTCGACACAACCATTAATTCAAACCTAACATCACATCCCCATCACATGTACTATGTGTGTGCTCTCATCTCCCCCTCCCTGTGCTAACAATTTTGTACTGAACACAGCGTTTCAGACAATATGTTGATATACAGGGCCTCCAGAAAACCCATTTACAAGAGTAGAGGAGTGGAGAGAGCACTGGGAGCTAACATCGAAGAGATGGATGAATGGCTGGAGTGATGGGTTGAGCCACTACTGTATGAAACAGACTGTTTGTGCTATAAAACTAATGAGAAGTTGAATTTTTGTTGAAAGCAATTGATTAATATTGTTTAGCCCAGTGCTCTCTGCGCTCCCAAACCTCCTTGTGCTCAACAGAGATGATCAATGGTCTTAGCATTTAATATACTTGAGCTGTCTTTCAGATGAATTAACTTGTGTTCAGGACTTAACAGACCCTGAATATCGTCAATAAATATAAGACTGAAAAACACATTATATTTAATATTAATATTTGAAATGATTTCCGAATTTCAGATAAAATATTCAGATTTTAAGCATTTATTTGAAATATTAATTATAAATTAATTCAAAGTTTCATTGATTATAAATCAAAAAATATATTTGCAGTCATTAATCAAATAATTTTTTCCCTCTTTTATTTAAATATTTATAAAATATATTCAGATTTTTGTGTAAAAAAACTAAATTAAAATCAAAATTACAAATCATTTGAAACTATTTGTCAATTCATTAGATCTCTGTTTGCGATAAATATTGAAATTCTTATCCAATTTCTAACCTTTTTTTGCGGTGAAAAGAGGGGCCAAAAAATTGTTGAAATATTCCCACGAATTGGAAATTAATTCAGCAATAAATCTATGAATTAACACTTGATTTATAAATAAATTATTTGCAATAAAAATAACCATTTTTTAATGATAATTAAAATTCATTGAATAGTTTTTGGCCATCAAATATTTCCCTGATAACACTTTTCTCTGGCAAGTAATTATGTATTTAAAAGCGATTTAAAAGTGATTTTCAAAAGTGTTTTTGCAATTTTGAAGTAAAAATATTTTTCATTTATTATCTCCGACTCAACGACTGACTGATCATTAATACTGTCATTCATTTTTAATTGTAATTAATTAATGTCTCAATAGTTTAACAGCTTTTCCTATAATTTATTCATTTATTAGCTTTAATAATGGCTTTTTGTGCTCAGCTTTGAATACATTTCCCAAATATTAATTGATTTTCAAAAATAAAACTTCAAAACTGTTAACAATTATTGCCTAAACTCTAATCAATATTCTTGAGATGTGTTTGAAATTTAAATGATCCGACAATTAAAAGATATTTTCTAACGTTAAGTGCTTTTTAATATCCAGGTTAAAACACTGTTAATGTATATTTCATATTCCAGGCAAGATTATGAAATCATCTTAAAGGGGGTATTGTGTTATCACCCTTACAGTCGATCACTGGCTTAGAATTTAAATCGACATTTAATCTGGACTTTAAAACAGCGGAGAGTTTGAGGGGTTTCTGTCGATTCTGTCGGCTCTGAGGGTATCATAAAAATCATATAATGAATGCCATTATATATAAATTCAAAACAGAGGGCCAGAGAGGGAAAGACATAAATTAAAAGTTTGTGTTTTTATTTATTTGTGACTAAATTTACGTCTTTTAATGTCAGCTATAATTCACTCAATTATTCAAATTTGTTTCAAAAGGCAATCACTTTTCAGACATTATTTTGTCTTTTTTTTGTTGACTCTTTGTGAAGAGATTTAATTTCTTTGAGCCATAAATAAGATTAAATACGGTTTTAATGGTTTGATTTGTTTCTCATATCAATAAAAAACACTACAATTTATTTGCAAACAAACGCTACTAATAAATGCCAGCATTTAATTGAACCAGAGGTTAGGCCTGCGATAAATAGTGGCATAAAATAAAGATTTCGTGAAACTATTTGTGCGATAATTAAATAGTAATAAACATTCAATTCATGCGAAAAACATATTCAAGAAATCACTTGAAAAAGCACTCATATCTCAGATGAAATGCATACCAGAGTTGAGATGAGAGAGTATAACTCAAAAATTGCATTAATTATTACTGAATAATAGATTTATTTTATATTCAGGCCATAAAATTCTAGAGGAGCTGCCGATCCCATAGTAGAGCACCGGTAGGGGAAACAGCATAACAAATGGCTTCACATAAAAACACTAAAACTAATAATATATATATAAAACACAAGACTTTTTCAGTAATAATAAAAATATGAGCAAAATATTTGGCAAAAATTGCTATTTATGTCGAGTATTATGTCGGGTATTATGTCGTGGGTTATATCGCGTATGAAATGAGTTATAAAATGCGTATAAAATATACGCTTAATATGTGATATAAGATATAACTATAGCTAACATTTGTTGGCACAAACACTGATGCACTGGTATATAATGAACAGACAGTGATCGCACAGGCAGTCAAAGCCTTCGCCAGACACTAGTCTTTTATTATTCTTATTCTCCGCATCCAAAGCCCATACTTCATGTTTATGGCCCGACAGGTGCACTAAAAAACATTATTTATTATTATACCCCTTAAATCGGTTGTATAACTAAAACACTATTTTTCTTTCAGTTTTTCCAAAACTTTAATTTCATTTTGTGTTTTCAATTGCATGTCAAGCAGTCATGAGTTTCGGGGGCACCGGCACTATCGCCAGCACTCTGGCACCGGTACTCTTCTGTGCGATGCCTTTTTTGATTCATTGTCTACCATTCCTCTCATATTTGTGATTCATTATCTCATTAAACAGAAAACTATTGTAATTCTTAAGAACTTTTACTTTTAATCTGATTTTGATTTTTATCTCATTTATTGTTGAAAACATTTTTCAGTATAAAACTTATGCTTTATTTCGGTTCCCATTTGAAGGCAAATGTGATCTCAAAATGTGAAACATATAACAAAACCATATAGAGTTAAATCTCCCTGAAGTTTTCAATATTAGACACTCCCTAAGTACCATTCAAATGGTACAGGGTGCTCATCGTCACCTGAACAAGGTTCTTTTACAGTAACTGCTTCAATAATAAACCATTAATGAATAGTAATATTATATTATATTTGAAAAGTAAGATTTTTTTGCTAGGTTAATTTGCTTATCAGGACAACTGGGATTTAATTTGTATTCTGAAAGAAACGATCAAGGAGATTAAATATTAACAGAGTTCATCGTCCTAACATATATACTTATGCTACTAGGCCACCTCCTTTAATTATAAAAATATTATTATAACTCTAAAAAAGGGGCAAATGTTT
>JAQGAT010001773.1:0-11576 GCA_034687845.1 Pantelozetes paolii
AACTACTCTAAAATGATGTGTCAATGAAAAAAATATTTTTTGAAAATAATTTGGGTACCCATCCTAAGGTTCGACCCTAAATTGTTGGTATAAATTGTCAATGTTTATTTTGTTTTTTATTATTCACCCAAATATGACACTGGACAATATTGTGCAAATGGTAATCTATAGTGAACTGGTATGTAATGACCAAAAGCATACACAAATCAAAAGCTTATTTTTATTGTGAAAGTAAACTCCTTTAAAGTTTGTGATCGTATGTGTGTTCAACACATTTACAATTGGTTTCAATTGTCTTCAATTGTTTTCAATTGCCTTTTATTGTGTTTTTATTACACATTATCTGAGATTTTCTTTTTGTGTTTAACAGTAAAAAATAAAACAATAATTCTTTCATTTGTAATAAAAAAGTAAATAAAAATAAATAATAAATCAATTTTTGTTATGTTTTTTTTAAATCCATTTTTTCTTGATTTTAAATGTTATTCAATAAAAATTGTAATATAAATCAAAATATATAAAAAATATTAAAACTTTTTTTTTATAAATTCAAACAATTATTACATTTTATCTAAAAGTTAAGGATTTTTTCACTCCATTTCATACCTTTATTCTCAATCCTTGACTTCATTTAAACTTCAATTGATTATAAAAATTGTTAAACACTTTTGATTTATTTTCTCTTTAATTATCAGTGGATTTAATCATAGATTAAATAATTACAAATCAATCGATAAGTCCTTAACATTAACGTCAAAAACGATAAACATTTTATTTATCACTTTCTGGCAATATATACACAAAATATGTTAAAACAAACAACAATTAAAATATAATTAATAAAAACTAAATAAATAAACAAAATATCAACACATGATATGTCAATCAAAATCAAAAGAGTATTGTTTATACCCTTTAATAATAAATTACAATTCAATCGTTTCAATGAAAATGATGTCAAATAAAAAATATATTTAAACAATACTAAGGAATAAAAATTTTGGACTCATTTGTGGAAAACGTTTTCTTCATATCATCACTAGTTTTCACTTTTAACTCATTACTACTCTTACGTCTGACACAGGGATTAACTTTAATTAATAGCACAATGAGTGCCAAAACTCTTAATACAATTAATTTAATTAATAATATTCTAGTGTTTGTATAAAACTGATTGTCATTAAAGCCAAATATAAACATAACACTTGAAAACTGATTGCCTGAACATCTATTAAAGCCATAGAAGAGTATAAGAATGCACTCAAACAGGAGCTTAAATGTTGACAGATTACTTAGCCATTGAATTGAGTAATGTAACTCTTTGATTGGCACAAAGTAATTGGTTAGAAGAAAAAACAGTAGATACAGGGCCACCGAAAACAAGACCGCAATCTTCTGGTTCCCATTGAATAGGATTGCGATTATGTGTCCCAAACTCTGCACACATAGTATACCAATGGTTAGTAAATACACGTAATATATAAATATTGATTGCTTTTCATTGTAGATGTCTATTATGAGTATATATAGCAGGGTTGTTATTATCGTCGGTATTAGCTCCTCGATAGATTTGGCCCAATAGTAGCATCCGGTGCTGTACCAGCCTATTAGTCAAATGATAAGTTTGGGTTTGAATTAGTTTTTTTGGTTTTGAGATTGAGTTGAATTTAAATTTAGAAATGTTTTGTGCAATGGTTGACAAAAAGGGTGTCATTTAGTAGTTGTTATCTCTTTTGTGAAATATCTTCTCTTTTTTTATCTGAATTTCATATATATTTTGTTTGAATTTTTTACACATTACGGGAAAGACTGACGACACAAGACATTAGGGGAAATCAAATGCTGTAATTCACTCGCACTGGGATTTCAGGTGTATTAACATTAGATTAGTATAAGTTATAGTTATTTGGTCTCAAATGACATAAAATGAGATGACATTGCGCTTAAATTCTCTCAAAAGTGAAATGAAATTTCATATAATATTGACTCAAATATTGCTTCAAATGAGGAATGAATTAATGATTAAATGAATATTAAATAAGATTTACTGTTATTTCAATCGATTCTTAGGTTTAATAGCATTATATCTAAAGATAGGAAATGACATAAAAAAATAGCTATAAAAACAAAACTACAAACCATTTCTGTGTTCATTCAAAAAGATCTTCACATCTAATGTGAAAGTCATTGTTGTGACCACTATTTGGAGGAATGTTATCAACAAAATGACCAAAAAATTGAAACTAATATTTTGCAACAAAAGTGACTCCTCTTCTAACTTCGTCTCAGATTTATAGCAATCGTTTTGACTCAAGTCGTCGGTAAAGCTGACACAACCGCTCACACCTCCGATGTCTTTACGGAAAAATAGTGTCAAACTGTAGCCAAACGTTAAGGAAATGATTGTTTTGAATAAAATTAATTTCCAGTAATGACTGTAAGTATAGGTTATTATACGCGACAACAGAAACCATAAGTCTCTTAATGAAAATCGTTTAGATTTAGTGTCCATTCCCTCCGGACATAGGGCTGTCTCTGTTCTGCACCGGTTGGTCAGACACTGTTTATCGGCTTCAGTTCGGGCCATCATTTTCTGCACGTATTTGTCTTCACAGCCATTGCACGCGTATTTCAGTAGCAACTCAATGGGCACCTGAATCTCTGAGCAGTTAATATCGCACTCATTAAGATGTTGTTTAAGGTGTTGAGGAGCACCTGAATACACACAAACCCCTCCATTGCCTAACACATAGAGTTTGTCAAACAACATAAGCACATCACTATTGGGCTGATGTATGGATGTTATGATTGAGATGTTGTGCTTTCGGGACAGGATTTTCAGACATTTCATTACCTGTGATATAATTATTGAATTAATAATCAATTAAAAATTAAATCCCCTTAAAATTGAATAAATAAATCATTTTCCCCTTATTTTCAATTAATATCTAAAGTAAAACAAATCATTACCACTTCAGCGGCATTACTGTCCAAACCAGTGGTCGGTTCGTCAATACAAATCAGATTTGGTTTATGAACTGATGTCAACTCCATAGCCATAACCAGTCGTTTCTGTTCACCAGTACTACAATTCTGGACAAAACTGTTGGCGATATCACTGATCAACAAATCAATCATCAGATTCTTAACACCTGTCAAGTGATCCACACTTTTATCGCTATTTTTCAATTTTGAGGCGTAAATGAGTGTCTGCTCTGCAGTCAAGCCATTGATGAGATGCTCAGAAACATCTTGTGATATAAAGCAAGTCTTGATATTTCTATATCTACTTAAATATATTTTAGTCTCTTCTGTCATCAGTGATTGATATTTGCCGTTCAGACACCTTAACAATGATGTCTTGCCAGCGCCTGACGGACCCATCAGTGCAGTCAATGTCCCGATTTCTATACAACCATTCAATTGCCTTAAAATAGTCTTCTCTTTCATAAAGAATTGTTTGTCATTCTTGAGCGTCAGATCCATCCAAGCGATAGATAACTTCCTGTCCATCAGATTAATATCCAGATCATTGTAATTCAAATTTTCAGAGTCAATAAAATAAATTGATTTATTACTAATCGTCGATATTTTCCTCACTTTCAACAGCTCTGGCTCTGACTTTGGCACCAGATAAGTCTGAAAGCAATGCATTTTTCTCATAATATTTCTTAACTTCAATATCACTGCTCTGTTGACAAAAGTATTGACTTTAATATAGAGTACAATAAAAGCCAAAACACGTAAACTGATTGCATATATAACCAGATATCTGGCGTAAACATAGAAGTGTTGGTCAAACATATTGTATTTATGCATCACTATAGACAACTGGCCACTCGGACAGCGGTTGAAGCCATAGATGATAATTAGCACTGAATAGTATACAAATTTATTGAACGATATGTCACTTATTATTTGAAATATTTGTGGCATTTCGTTGAGTGGCGTAAAAATATTGCAAAACATACACAACATTAAGTACAACCCAATGGACACACCGATAGCTATTTGCTCACATTTGATGCAAATGATGCCAATCAGGTAACCGAAGCCCTGTGAGCACAGCATACCAAATATGATGATGAATGTGTACCAAAACATACGGTGCGGCGGCCCTGATATCTGGCCACTGATGTAGTAGTTAATGAATGCATAGCAGATCGAGAATAGGATTGTTGGTATGATCTCAACAACATTTTTTGCTAAATAGTATGATCCAGTGCTATACCATCCTATTGCCAGAGGAAAGGGTTATTTTAACATTGATGTACAAATAAGGAAATCATTGACAGAGTTATAAAAAACAGTATAAATGCTATTAATAGCAAAAAAATAAATATCAATACCATTGAAGGAAAAAAATCAAAACCGTTTCCCTATCTAATTGTACCGGTGCTCCGGTGCTGGCCTTAAAACAGTAGGAAAGTTCATTTTCTAGCCTTGAAATAGACTAAGTCCTTGCCTGTGCTCTTGGTTTCTAATTGTAAAGTCATAGATATGCAGAAAATCCCTTCAAATGCTTCACAACATAGGCTTTGTTTGGCATTGAGTTCACTATTAAATAAAGTTTACATAAAAACAGAAAATATTATTCATTTTAGACTCAAATTACGTTAAGATTAAACAAATGACATACCATTTCACTATCTATTCACTCATCTGATGATTAACAGAGATAACAGTTCAGTGAAAAATGTGCTGCGATTTGATATTCACGTAATCATAATATAAACAAAAACTTTGAGTCCATTCTTGAACTATATTTTTTCAAACCAAACGTTTTTATAATAAAATTTACATTTACTTCAGAAAACTATTCATTCATTCAATTATCTAATCTTTAAAATCATTTTCAATTGAAATATAGGTTTTCAAGAGTTTAATCAAAATCTCTGACAAAAGTATTTCTCATTTCTCTCATTGAAATCATTGAATAGTTTTCCTCGAAATTCAATTATTTTGTTATTTATTTAACAATTCCTATGAAATTGAAATTTAAGGCCAAAAGGAGTAATAGATTTGAAAATTAGATTAAAGTCTTTGCTTTTGTTTTCACTGTTTTACTCACTGTTTTGGTGTTCATTCATAAAGATCTTCACATCTGAGGTGAATGTCAGAGTCGTTGTGCAGATCTGTATAAACATCACCAGAACTGATGTGAAGGCTTGGAATTTGATGTTCTGGTCCAGCAGTGAGTCCTCTTCTAACTGATTAAAACAGCTCTTATTTGTGCGAAAGGTATACTCAAAACACCCGTCCGGTCGACCGATATTCTGGTTCACAGTCTTAGCGATAATCAGTGGACAGAAGATATAAAATAGGATTTGAATTAATAGTGTTTTCCAATGCGAGACATAAGTGTCTGTCATTGTCCTCAACAACAGATACCACATGTCATAGAGATTAAAGCATTTGCTGCGGAAGGGTATGCCGTTTGGATAGAGTTTGGTCTCAGACCTGCATTTGTCAAACAATAGCTGTTTATTGTCTTCAGAAGTCTTTTTTGATAATTTCATCACTTGTTTATCATTAGAGCCTTTTGTAGCGATTTTCAGCATCACTTCAATGGGAACCTGAAATTCAGTGCATTGTATTTGACAGTGGTTTAGGTGTACTTCCAAATGATTGGGTGCTCCCGAGTAGACACAGACACCACCCTTTGCCAGGACGTAGAGCTTGTCAAACATCATCAGTGCCTCACTGTTTGGCTGATGTATTGATGTAATAATAGATATGTTGTGTTTGCGAGATAATAGTCTCAGATATTCAATGACCTAATTGTGATATGAAGTCAAAGTTTTAGCATTTTTTGGACATTAAGTACTTCAGACAAGAGAATAGATAAGAGATTCAAATTTAATGCATATTTTTGTCATTTTTGTTATGCAATTAAATAAATAAAAGTTAAATATCGGTAAAAGGGTTTAATATTTTGTGCTTTTTATTTTGATTTTGAGTAATTAAATGCTAATTTGACTGAAGAAACAAAATTTAAATACAAAATACTTTTACTGAAAAATGTTAATCAATTCAAAGGAAAAAATATTTCAATAAAATTCTCAAAATATTTCAATTAATTCACTTAAAAACTACAGATATTTATTCAACTTACTATCAAATAATTAAATCTGAAGTTGAACCTGTATATCTAAAACCAGAATGCATTCGTTACTGTAATAGTGATTCAAATCTAAATTACATTTAAATAATTTACATTCAATGCTGTTATTGAACATTGAATTCATTTATTTTTTGTATTTTTCAATTGAAGTATTAATTAATCTTTTCATTACATAATAGACAATAATTATAATAATTGACTCTTAATTGTTGTGGCTTTTCATTCCCACACAAACAAATGACATTAAAATTAGATTTCAGTTTTGTTATGTATTTTTTGAATTAAATTGAATTACAATTAAAAGTAAAATTAATTGAATGAAAATCACAACTAATAAATGCATTTTCAATTGAAATCTATGTAAAACTCAAATCAACATTCAAAAAACATTCACAAAATTTGTTTTACAAGGGGTATAAAAGATTTATATAAAAACTAACATTGACCTGGAAGGGGCTATAATGAAATATTAATTGTGTTGGAAGCAATTTATCATTCAAATTTATAATAATAAAAGGTTATTAATGTTTTTTATTCTCCCCTTAATGACACTAATTATTCAAAAAATCAATTCATTTCCAAATCAGGTAAAACCCTATCTATCTATCAAAACTGATAAACTATGTAAGGTTAGGGGCCTTTGTATTCAAAAGAGCCTCGAATATCACAAACAAATATTTTCTCAAATATAACCCTCATTTAATAATAATTTAAAACATCTTAAATTGAAAATCAAGGGGACATTAGGTGTGAAATTAATATTAAATAATAATTTCATTTCAATTTTAAGTTTTTACAAAACTTTTAGATTTCATCTCAAAATTAATTACAATTTTAATCAAATAATGATTAAATGTTTGCAAATATTTTTAATATCTATTAAAATTTAATTTCTCCCTTAAATTCATAAATAATTTATAACTAGCTATTGATTTAAATTTTTAATGGATGAAAGGTCTTTTTGACATAAATCTTGACTAATATACTTTAAAAACTCAAGTTTTTTTTAATATAATTTAAATTATATTACGATTAAAGACTGAATTTCTCAATAATTGAATTCATATCAACACATTATTAATCATTAATTCCGATTAAGCTGGCGATTAAAGTGCGTAAAAATGATCAGAGTAATTAATCTTTAAGTGTGTTTAGGTAAAGTCACCCTCCTCATTAACATAGACATCAAATTTTCAATATTAATAAAATAAAACTTTTAATGATCTAAATATCTTTGATTAGATTAAAAGCTAATTCAATTAATTCAATGTACTGTCAGGTAGTTATAAGTAACCTTGTTCAGATATATTCAAATTAGTCTCTGTAAATTCACTTTTATTGTCATTTAATATTTGAATGAATCAAATGTTAAGTAATATTGAATTCAATATAAGACTACTTTCAACACTAATCTCATTAAAGCATTGAAAAAATAATTCAATTTTCAATACTATTTAACTTTTTATCAGATTTTAATCGTTAGATAAAATATTATACATTTATCTATATTTGATATTCATGTTTGAGATAACAAAATAATCTATACGGACACTTTTAATTAAAGTTTAATTAATAACTAATATTTGACAGATTTTTTTTGTTCATGTTTTATAGTAGTCATTGATTTATCACTTGAATTGAACCACAAATCAAATATTAATTTAGTGAACAAATCATTAAATTCCTTCACAAATGTCTATTCAAATGAGTATTTCTTTAAACATTGATACAAATAATTCATTAAATTTTTAATTCAAAAGAATTTAATCTAAATTGTGATCAAAAAGACTAAAAGAGATTTCAATTTAATTCAAATCATATACAAATGCAATAACTTTTTTGCATTACGTATAGCCAACTCATAATCCAAGGCCTGACCTCCAGTGCTGTCAAAATATAATCTCTTTTATATCAATTTCTCGTTGCGTTTAAAAGTTAGTATTCATAATATTATCTAATTTTAATTATCAGATAAAAGATCACTGAATATATTTGATCTCATAAATGATAGCAAAGCTTTTGATCACTAATTTTGCTAAAATATTAATACAAATGTAAATATCAAATGCATTTTGCATTGCTTTTCACAAATGATTTTGTGTCAGAAATCACATCTATTTGAAGGAAAGCTCACAATCAATGAGTCCAATGAAGGATAGCATTCATTGTCGGAGACTATCTCTGGACACGTAATCCGAGGATAAATTCCTGGATTATCTTCAGTTCAATACACATAATCACAGTTAACATCGTTTTTGAGTGGTTTTTACATAATTCTCATTAATGTTGTAATAATTTTAACGATATTTGAATTTAAATTTGAATTTAATGTTAATTTCATTATAAACTTTCAATACCGACAAAGGGTTTGTCTGTAATTCTAAATCTAAACGACCTCTCACAACGATTTCTAAGCAATGACAAATATTAAATTCAAAATTGAAATCTTAAAAGATATTAAAACATATGATTCAATGCTTTCAGTTTTTATGAGATATTTATAAAAGAGTTATAAAAATCTTATTTAAGTTTTATGCAAATATTGGGAAATAACTCATAAAATAAGTGAAAATAAATAAAATGTTTAATTACTTTAAAAGAATTATAGTATATAAATAACCCTGATATCAATTAGTATTGATTATTGATATATTAATTGAATGAAATGTCACTGAATATTAAATATTTTCAATTACATAATGGTTTCAAAGATCAGTCAATCATTGATAAAATCGTTAATAAAATTTCAATCAAAGGATTAGTAAAATAATTGTTGAAATAAAACAACAGATCATTTCATATTGAATTAAGGGTGCAGGGTGTAAATGAATAATAGCTATAATAAAACATAAGACATACCATTTCCGCTGCATTACTGTCCAGACCGCTGGTGGGCTCATCAATACAAATAAGGTTAGGTTTGATATAATTGGTTAACTCGAGAGCAATGGTTATTCTTCGCTGTTCACCACCGGAACAGTCATCCACTTTGGTGTTTGCGATATCTGTTTTGGACATCAATTCAAGCAACAGATTATTGACATTCTTCTGGTGATCCACATAGAAGTCATTGTCGCTGTTCTTTAGCTTAGAGGCATAGATCAGGTTTTGTTTAGCTGTCAGTCCTCTAATCAGCTGCTGATTTTGGTTTTGGCCGATAAGACACGAACGGATCTTCTCGTGTGAACTCAGATATATCTTAGATCTGTGGCTCAGACCTGATTTGAGTTTGCCATTAATGCACTTCATTAGTGTTGTCTTACCGGCACCGGACGGACCCATCAGTGCATTTAGAGTACCAAAGCTGACCGAACCGTTCACGTCATTCAAAATGATTTTTGACTTTTTAGTCCAAATTGATTGCACTTTGAATGTCAGGTCTGTCCACGCGATGGCTATCTTCTCATTCATCTTCAGTTCAATTGATTTGTTTTTGTCATAAATATTATTTTCATTGAATTTATTATTATTTGAGTAAATATTTGTCGGATTTTTCATTTCAAATCAGTTTCATATCAATTGATATCAAAATATATCAATACTTTTCAGTATTTAATTGTCTTTTGAAATATAATTTGAAATCTATTATCAATACATTCATCACAAGAGTGAATGTAATCTCAAAACAGAACTTTTGAAAAATTTAAATATTTTTCAATTCATATATTAATTTAAATTAGTTTTCAATTTTAGATAAATGTTTACTCTTTTGTAAAAATATCTTTCAATTTTCAAATAAGTTTCAATTAAACGATAAAAAACTTTGATTTTTATAATAACTTTGTTTTCTTGAAAAAATAACTTTCACTTCAAAGAGATTAACAATAATTTGATTAAAATTTTAAAGTCTTTTAAGTATTTATATTTCAAACAAAACGATAGACTAATGAAAGAGTAATTCCTATTTAATTGAATCCAAACCTTTGCTATTGAGGTCATGTAGTACTTGAATACCTTTCCCAAACACTAATTCAGTCTCCCATTCACTCAGGGATGCATTTAAGGGGAACTGCCTTTTTCACTCTCAAGTTAAGGAAGTCCTGCCCTTTTGATACACAAGAGATAATTAATTAATTAAAATATAACCACTCGTTATGTGCTTTCACTTAATGTTATATAAGTTTATAAACTTTTCATAACTTTTTGAATACATTAACAGATTTGAGACTATTATCTTCACAAATTTCAAATTAACGCTTAGTTATTCCTATTTTTACCTAGTATCAATTGCAGCAAGTAAACCTTGTATATACTAAATACCCCTGTTGTGAAAGAATATCGAAATACTTCAATGAATATTCAAATAATTATGAAATGAATGAATAAAAGCATAGAAATTATTAACTGATTGTCTGATCCAATGATAAACCCATTCTAATACCAGTGCCAATCGCAATGTTAGACTAAGATAACGCTCTTTCATCTCACATCTGTCCACCAATAATGTGGTTCAAGTCTACGAAGTGTTTCAATAGATTATTGTTTAATTAATAACCCTTTCACTCAATTCAGACCAACGGAACAGTAAGTCATTGATAGTTTGTGTTAAAAGGGATTACGGCTTAAGAGTTCTTGAGATAACGGAATGTCCTTTAAGTTTGAAATCACTTATAATTGAAATCATTTTTAACTTTCAATTCATTCAAAAGAAAAGGTTTATTAAAAACTTGTCAAACAATAGACAACTAATATCCAGACCTTTATCTAACAATTAACTAATGTTTGATTGAAGGCTATATAACTCCCTGTCCTATCTGTCCTATTAATCTATTTAGGATTAAATGAGTTAACTGTATTTAAGGGGCATTTCTCAATGTTTTAGCGTTTAATTCAATGAAATATTAGATAATTTTTCCAAATATTTGAATTTATGTTAATATTTATATAACTTTTGAATAACTTTTAATCCATTTATGTATTTCAAAGGGTTAAATAATTTCACCTTGAATATGAAGACCCATTCCTATAATGCTATCATGTCTTTCATCAAACCCTGTCATCAAAAATATTATAATAATTGTGAAGTGAATGAAAATAATTAATCATTTTATATAAATTTGGTTTAAAATCAATGTTTAATTGCAATCAGTTATCGATAAAAATTCAAGTCTTCAATGATTTCCTCTGCAATGATCTCATCACAACATAAAGAGATATCAATGATTAACACCAATGGTTAAGACTTAACATACTATACAAATGCACGGCTTTTGGCATTACTTAAAAGTCTTAGATTGCAATACAGTATAGGAGAAGACAACTGACCCTCATGTCTAGTGTTGGGATAGTAAGGGCGGCAAATGCATCATATATTTATCCAACACTTCTGTTAAGTAATAATTTAAGGTTTGACTGACGTTTATATTCAATTGGATGGTTCCCTGTCGGCACCGGTAGACAAATCTAATAAAATTAAACTGCATTTAACTATAACTGTTGAGATGTGCAAACC
>JAQGAT010001774.1:0-11574 GCA_034687845.1 Pantelozetes paolii
AGAGAGAGAGAGAGAGCGGAAATATTTTTATCTGGATATGAATACCAGTGCAAAAACTTATTGGAAAATTCCTGAATTTCTCCTATTCTTGAAGTAAAAATATCTCTCTTTCACTCATATTTCACTAAAAACACAATTCATAGTAAAGAAAGAATAAAAAAAGTTTTGGAGAAAAAAAATATGATTTAAAAAATATTTCTTATTTATCATCAGTTCATTCAAAACAGATATGTTTGTGTTTATCATCAGAAATATGAGAAATGAGAAAAATATTATTTCAAATTCACATTAAAATTGATAAATGACTGGAAAGACTGAAAAATGATAAAATATTTTCAGCAGAAGAAAAAACACATTTAAAATGTTATGCAAACTAACAATCAATTAATCATTGAATTCACACCAAAACTCATTGCATCTGAAAATCAAATGCTTTTTTTCATTTCAGTATTTTGTATCACAAATGTATTGCTAATTGTTTGGCATAAAGAAACACTTCATTCAAATTCCTGTCTATGGCTTCACATTTATTATGCATTTTGTTATCATTTATTATAATTTATTCATTATATGACTTAATTGTATCGACAAAACAACAGTCGCTTCAATCAGAGTAAGGATTCTTCTCAGCCATTGAAAGCACTGAACACATCATACAATCCCTTTCTTCAAACATATTCTTTTGTAAGACTTCAATATCCCATATATTACTGTAGTTTGTAATTGATTTTCATTAACAATAGAGTGCCTGTATTTAAGCGCAAATACCTTTTAAAAACAATTTTTATGTGTATTTTCTTGACATTAATTGAGTGAAGAATTTGTATAAAAAAGTCTACTTTTGTTGAAAAGTTTTAATTTTAAGCAAATATTTAATATCTATTCAAATGTAAATAATTCAAGGAATGGACTAATTATATACAGTGCGCTACAGAATATTTCATAAATCGGTAAATAGTTTATTGCTTGAATACCAGTGCCCACCATATTATAGGTAAGCATTTTCACTAAAAATGTTTTGATTAAAATATTATTGATTTCTTGTTTTGAATTGAAATAAATTTTAATCAACTCTTAATTAATGGCTAAATGAACGGCTTAAACAAGAGTTAATGTAAAAGCACAGGTATGTAGTGAAGCACACCATATCATCAATAATAATAACAGAGAGAATAAAGAAGATTGTATTTGATTTGTAGGGAAACAGTGCACGAATAGTGCAGATGCTCTGTATATACGCAAAAAATTAATTACATTAATCAATGGCACGGTTTGTACGCAAAAGTAAGTCATATATAACAAGGAATGACTGAAGAAATTGTAAACAATCTTCGGATAAAACTCATTCATGTCTTAGAGTTTAGATAAGAGTGAAAGAGAAAAGAAATACAAGAATTCATATCTGATTTCAGGCATTCATTCAATGAAATAATGATTGGATTATATAAGGCCGGGCAGCGAGTGCTGTGGCAATGGCTGAAATGTTTTTTGTCCCGGATTAATTGGATAATAAAAATACACTAATCCTCTGATTATATGGTATACTGAGTATAAGGGAATGTGTTTTGCAATCATATCATAAGTGGTTTATATATATACAGCATTTACACAGTATCTGATGCGAGGAATAGGTATTTCATTAAGAGATTCATTGAAAACCACACAAAGAAATGGCATCTCATTTGTGAAAAAGCATTTCAAACACTAAACACATATATTATTCATGAACTTTGAAATTACACAAATATTTTCATTAATATTCTTCTGAAAAACATTTTTATGAAAATATGAAATGAATTTCTTGAAAATAATTACTAAAATTAATTAAAAATGATTTATACTAAACATATTTTCCGCTATTATAAACAAGGTTGGCTTATATATATTCAGGTGGATATATCCCAGGGGAAGAACACAGCATTTTGTATATCTTGTGTTAAAATGTTTAACCTTTTCTTATGGAAGCTATAAATTACATCAAAAACATTGTAATTCACTCACCCTTTGAGTGCAAACTCCCGGAACTGTTCCTCCTTTTAAAAAACCTTTTGCAGAATATTCCGCTCCTCATCGGTCAGGTGTGCTGTCAGCTGATCAGTGGACAGGGATGACGACTGATGGGTCAGATGAGCCATCATTCGGTGCGAATGTGAAGCCATCTTAGCTCTGATTTTGTTGATCAGTGGCCCCCTGTTTGGTGACTGCTGTGCCGCAAGACTGGATAACTGGCCCGAAGATGAGGAGCTGACGGACATCGCGGCTGGCGATGGACTCGACATTAAGCTCATCGATGGTGTGCTCACCGGTGAACAGTTGGTCACCTGATCTGAAGGATTGCTTTTAGTGACGATCTATGAAATGAATTAATGAAATAATTGTCAGAAATATAGATATCATTGAAAATAAAAGTTTTTTATTTGTTGTTTGAATGAAAAACCAAAAATCGATTCATTGATCAAAATGTGAGAAAACATTAATAACTTATATAAGAAATTGTTATATAATTTGTCACAACATCTGAAATATAATTAAATAATTAATGATTTTTTTCATCTCCTCTTTGGACTCATTCACTAAGTATGCACCAAAAGGGAGTGTTTCGAACAAAGCGGTGATAAAATATTGATTGCTAGATCAGGAAAGTTACTGTATTTAGAGACCAGGGTACGAATATTGTTTGTATATCAGGTACGTACTTCTTGGATGTATCATTTAATTTTATATGGATTAATGTTTTACTATTTCTTTTTGATTTAACCATTAATTTGTTTAAATAATTAAATAATTAAATAATATTTTGTGTTTTAATTATAAATATTATAAAAAGAGTAAAAATATTTAGACATAAATTTTTTACTAATTGATTAACAGAAATAAAATGATCTATCACACATGTAAAAAAGGTAATGGCTGTCACTGACACTATTATCATATCCTTGGTCGTTTCCGATAATGTAATCAATTAAAACAGATAATATTAAGAAATAAATTAAATTTTGATTACAGTGTAAAAATGTACTAGGTGATTATATCATATTTAAATTTGGTAAAACTAAATGATTTCTTTATTAACTAATTAACAGGGTTAAACTATGTTAAGTATAACTCTGGTTAAATTCGTATAAAGAGATCTTGGTCAATTGAAGGAGACCTTAAATCGCAATATAAAAATCAAAATATTTTATGAAAACAAACAAAACGTTAGAAAAGAAAAGAAATTCATTAAAAATTATAAAACAATTTTAGTTTTCATTCAATTATTACACTTATAATCACAATTTAAACTAAAATATTCAAGTATGTTTATCTATTAGTAAAAGAAGCAATGTCAAATGATTAAATTAATATGCAAATTTAATTTTGATAGTGAATACTGCATTAATTTATAGCTTAACTCCACTAAATTATGAATTAGTTTAAGTTGTTGAATAAAAATTATTATTGAATATTAGTTACAGTCATTTAAGAAAATACTAAGTTTTAAATGATCAAGGGCTAAATAAATAAATATTAAATAAAGATTAAAAAATAAAAATATGGACAAAGAATAAAATTATTTTTACATTGTTATAATGAATCCAGAGCATATAAATTTCCAAAATAACAAATGCTCAATTAATATTTATAATTATATATTTTATATTTCACTCAGTTGCAATTATTAAAGTAATTTATTCTAGTAATTAAACAGTCTATATGAAAATTAAGATCAATT
This sequence comes from Pantelozetes paolii, assembly GCA_034687845.1. Taxonomy (NCBI): domain Eukaryota; kingdom Metazoa; phylum Arthropoda; class Arachnida; order Sarcoptiformes; family Oribellidae; genus Pantelozetes; species Pantelozetes paolii. The sequence goes on from JAQGAT010001774.1 coordinate 3,716, forward strand.
GGAATGTTAAACAATCTATATTAGTTATATTTTAAAAATTAAAACTAAATTCATCAATATGAATTTATGCAATCAAAGGTTTGAATCAATAGTCTAGGAATTTGTAAACAATTTAATATCACCAAGATCATTTAAGTTTCATTACAGTCCTTAAATTAGACAAAATCTGTTTATAAATTTCAATTTTAGTATTTTAGATGCAATTAAGTTTAGATAATAATAGTAACCAGAATATAAATATTTATATAATTGACGAGAAATTTAACAATATAAGATTAAAATTAGTAACAAATCATCATGCTTGTTGATTTTATAATTTAATGATCTTCAATATCTTCATTTCAATAAATAATAAATAATTTGAAATTTTAAAGCAAAAATAATTGTTAATTATTTTACAGTATTATTTGTAATCCTTATAAAATACTGCATTTAATAAAAGGATCAGGATTAAATTATTTTTAATATTAATTGACTAATATTAAATTTAAGTATGTGTAATTATAAAAAAAATGATTATAGGTTAGGTTAGCATTACCAGATCATGTATTTCCTTAATATTTTCATAATACCAAGTTCATCTAATTTTAATTACAGTTTTGGCGGAAATTTGAGTAATTTAATGATAAATTAAATTTTGTTTGACTTATTTTAAATGCATTTTTAATTAAATTAAAGGTTTATTAAAATGAAAATTAGCATAAAATATATTATTTAAAAATGATCTTGATTATCTGTTTTAAAATTGTTCAATATTTTGTAAACATGCTTTCTTACAGCTATTGACTGATATTGTATAAGTTTTATAAACAAGATTTATGAGACAAATATTGATTCAAACTTTAAGATACACTCAATATTTCAGTAATTATTTATGTTTTCATAAAACAAACAATTATTATATTTAAACAAAAAAAAATAAAAGACTAAAAGGATTTCTCAAATTTCAATAAAAGAGTGAAAACATATCCTGTTTATAATGCTTTTAACACTTAAATCAATAGTGTTTATAATGATCTTGAATAAATAATATAAAAATTGTTGACAAAAACTGTTTCAAAATGTGTTTAAAATACATGAATTATTTAACAGATATGATATGATATAATGTTTTCATTCTCTCTCTCGTCTGCAGTCAAATAATAAACACTTTTTTAATAAAAAGTATTTTTTATATTATAATTTGAATCCATTTAGCACTCAATGGATTGTTTTGTGTGTTTTGTAGTGAAGATAAAATAATTCATAAATAATACAATGTTTTTAACGATATGTTTAAAAATGGATACTTTTTGTCAGAATAACGAGTAAAACATAAAACATTAAGTTATTTATAAACTGATTGTTATGTAAATGAGTTGTTATTCAAAAGTTGTGTTCAATTTTGAAAATATTTCGCACAAATTAAACCTGGCTTAAAGTCATTAAATTAATATAATCCACACCCTTTTCAAGTGCAAACAAGAGACAAAAATTAATTAAGGGATAAATGCTTTTCAAAAAACCCCTCATTCACTACAGTATTAAAACCCTTAATAAACATCACATTATTCATTGAATTCTTTATTTTTATCTTTTAATTAGATATTCTGTTCACGACTTCATAACAATTTATATGCAGTTTTGGGGCTCTCGTTGTTTGAACAGCAATTTCTGGGCACCAGAATCCCTAACCTCTGGAATAACAATCAATTATACGGTTCACTAATCTATTGGTTAGCGATCTTTTGGACCTATTGTTTAGCGTCTATTAATCTAACCCTAAATTTAATATAAAAATCGTTTACCAGATTAGAGATTAGATTCACATTTGACTTACGGCTCAAAGAATTATTGCTTTAATTATATTTCAGACAAAATGTTTGCTATATTTCATTAATAATCATAACTTAACTGAAATATTGTCTTCAGTTTTGACTTAAGTATTAGTTATTTGAGAACAACTTATATTCCTTGCTTTTATTGAAGGGTGCTTATAATCAGGGGGTTATATAAAATATAAGTGAAAGTATAAATCAAATATTTTTTGTACATTAAAACACTTTTGGTATTTATTTTGACTACTCTTTAGTGTAAACAATAAGAGTTTTACTTATATTTGTCGACGAAATACAAAATATTTGTTATAAAACAGAATATTCTTATTATTATTATTTCAAACTTCAATATAACATCGCTTTAGGAATTCAATGCCATTAGTCTAACAGAGCTGCTGCCGAGTTAACCCTGGATACCAGGGCTAAGTGTACTCTCAATTTAGGTCAAAGGCTTAGAGTCTGGATTGAGGTTTGGTTTAGATGTCTTCAAATGCAGTGTTGGACACAGAATTGAATTTAAATTTTGGTGAATATCTGGGGAATTAAACTAATTACTCATGCACATTTTAAAATTTATATTATAAATAATAGAAAAGCTGTTAAACCCATTCAATTGACTAATAATGCATATTTCTTTATAGAAATACCCCCTAATCTGGCGAAATGTTCAGTTTGACAGGGGGTTTATCTAAATTAAGTGTTTACAGGAAAAACAAAATTATATTTTTGATATAATATTATTTATAAAATCAATATTTGAATGCATTTGATGTGTAGGTGTGTATAGGCTTTGCATTTCAGTGCATATTTGCGAATCAATTATTTAAATAATAATTTGTATTTCATTTCGTCTATAAATTAAAACAACATTTCGTGTATATATTATCTAAAATTAAATTAAAGTTATTTTTACTATTATTTGAAATTAAAATGTCAAATAGGTGATATACAGGGTTAGACAAGATTTTATTATAAAAATACCTAGTCCAATCAGTGGGAATGATTTGATCGCTTAAAAGGTAGAGAGATAAGTATGATTTGAAGTCTCAGTGTATAGTTATCATGGATTTTATGTTGATTTTAATATAAGTATAATTATTTCAAAAACTCATTTAATAAATATAAAGATTATTCTGAAACAAGTGATTCCCAGTCCTTATAAATCATGTATTGATGAATAAACTTTAGAAACAATATTAAATTCAGAAATAATTCAAAACCTGAATATAAAGTACATTTTTATTTATACAGAGTCTTATTTCATGCATCGCTGAAAATCTCACAGATATTGTGTAATTTCATTGATTATTATAAAACTGAGACTAAATGTGGAGGAAATGTCTGGAAAAAGGATAACAATAATAGTGAGATGAAAATAATGAGATTATTTGTGAAGAATCAGATAACAAATTGGAAAATGAATTGACCATGATAGTATAAATAAAACTGATTTTATTTATTCATTGGCCTGTTTTTAATTTGATAGGGATTTTAATGAATGAAATCCGATTCCTGTTCAGTCAGTTGTATAACACATGAATACACCTTTAAATTAAAGTGATCTCAATGTTTTCTATTACGCCCACCCTCTCTGTGCTCATCATTAATTGCACGCTATTTTGTTTAAGACTTCCAGTGCTTTCTATAATTACTATCCATAGATTTATTTCAATGTAAATCCACCATAAAAATTGTGATTCAATATAACCATCAAATAATCAAATATCGTATTACAGTCTACCTGTGCTTAACCACAACTATGACTGAAAATTGATTATCCGATTCGTAAAAATAGATTTCATTAATAATTTGTCTTTTCTTCCGACAAAAACAATATTAGATTTCAATTATGTTTTCGTTTATCAAAACACAACTTTTGTATAGTATTTGAAAATCAATTCTTATATAATATTCAGTAATAATATCTGAACTCTGAAAATGAGAACTTGTTTAACGATTCATGGATTCATTGATTGAATGGTTTTTTCTGTACATATATTTTGAAATATAATTGAATAATAATAATCGTTGAATAAAATAGTCTTTAAATTATAGACAAATGAAAAGTTAGTATCGATTAAAACAATTTACTATTTACTGTATGTCACTATTGTTTTAATTCAAGTCTAGCAATACATTTAAAAAACATAATCAAAACAATTTTAATATCAATTTTCCTAATGATTTCTTTAATGATAACTGAACGCTGATTACCATATATACTGGTGCTCTCCGTATACGGCACGACACAAGTTATACACAATATGTTTGATTAAAAATTTATTTATTGATCCAGAATTCAATGCATTTATAAATATTTTATTGGATTTAAAAGTCATGTGCGTTGAAGAAATGAAAGAAATAATTTAGGGTTTGATTTATTATCAAAATAAATGACTCATCTCCTCTAAATATTAAAAACATTTTATTAGCTTTGAAAACGTCACTGTTAACTCAATTTTGTATGCGATTATATAATATTACAGTAAAAATAAAAGTTATTTTGAAAAATTGAAAATAATTTTATGCATTACCAAAGACTGGGTAAACAATGTTTTGCTGTTATTTACATTCAATTTATGTTTGTTTTAAATGTTTTTCATAAAACTTTCAATAATTTTCAATTCATTGTTAAGCAAAATGTTTATCCAAATCGTAAACATGTTATGAAATTCCCGGTTGAAATGATTTTTAAAGTGAATTAAATATGTTTTTATTGTTTATTAAATATAATTTAATATAGATTTTGTGTTAAAATGTTTTTTTATTACTCTTAAAGCAATGCAAAATCAAAACAATAGATGTTTTTAAGGGGAATATTCAAGAATATTTTATTGAGTTTTCATCACAAGCCTTCAACAGTCAATACCCCTTAAAACTAATTAAAAGTGTTTTGTGTCTAAATAAGACCAGTCTTTCATAATAGAGAGAAATGTGTGTCAATAGTTATGTTACTCACAATTGGATCACAATTTTTATATAACATTATATTCTGTTTGTTATTCTTTAGAGAATATTCTTCACTAAAAAAATCCAATTTATTTAATATAAAAGTTTTGATCAAAAATATCTTTTAATGAATACAATAGTCGACTAAATGAGTCGAAAGTTCATTACAAATGACAACAAAACCGATATTATATTTGACTTCAATTTGAAAATTAATTTTATTTGAAAAATTACTTTCAAATTATTTTCCCTTTAAAACAGTCATTCAATTACTTGTCATAAAAATGTTTAGTCATTTAAGCACTCAATAAACAAAGCAATAATAATAATAAAAAAAAGTCATTTGAATTGAAACGACAGATAATTGGGTGCAAATCAGTGGATATTCTTGAATTTGAGAATGTATTTCCCCCTCTTAAGTTACACAAACCCTAAATCTGAACTTTTAGCATGATAAAATATAGATAAGTAATTTGTCTTACCTTCTTCATAAAGGACACAACACTGCTGGGAATGGGACCCTTATTTTGACGTTGAGCTGAAGAATCCATTGTTTTGCTGCTATTATTCTCACTTATAATCAGTTGTTTTTAGTTTATGTGCTGGTATTTATCAAATATAAGTCACTGGTGTTTCACCGGCAGATCAGAGCACAGATAGACAGACAGTGACAGATTGCCAGTAAATGTGTCCACAAGTCTTATATATCAATATATTGTTTATTATAAGAGCAACAGAAGTAAACATTTTTAGAAATAAGAATTCATTTCATTGATGTTTATAAAGAATATTCTTTAAGTGTTATTCATTGCAATGAATATATTGATTGAAATTAAGTTCAGAGACATTTCATTTTGTGTGTAAATTAAGTCATTGTAATAGCAATTACTTAGTCATTGAAATAATAATTATTTTGATTATCATTTTATTTGTGGAAAGCATTCAATGTTTATATCATTTTCACTACAAATCTTTTGTTGATTTCTTGTGCTATGTTTGGCCAATAGATTATGCGTTTTAGGTTTGTTTCCGATCAGTTTGGGCTTAACTTCATTGTAAACCTGAAATTGATTATAAAAAGAGTTTTAATATTATTCATAATATTAATTAAATTCAATAAAAATTTCATTATTTTAAGAGATATTTAATGTTTTTATTATTTTTATTAAAATAATTTCAATTCAATTCAGAAAATGAATGAAAACATTATCGACGCAAAAAATATTTGTTAAAAATGACTTTCCCTTCAAAATTCATTATCAAATATTATTTAACTGACATTATATTTATCACTAATTTGATAACTAATAGTTCAGACATTGGGAAAAATATTATGAGGAAAGGTATGCCAGGAATTGCAGATATTTTAATAATAATTTGCAGTAAAATAAGTATTTGCTTCTAATCTCTGTTCAAAAGCGATGAAAGAATCGATTTTTCTCTCACTTTCTACACATTACTACAGAATATACAGAATATTCTGTCGTTTAATATTCGTTGTCAACAACGCCAACAAAATTGAGGCATAAATTGCTTCTTAAGGGCACAAACATTATGATCAGAATATTCTGACAAAAAAAGTAAAGTAAATTCACTCTCCCTTTCCCATCCCTTTCCGATAGTAGTAGACATTTTGCTAAGTTTTCATTATTTGAAAATAATATAATTGTATTACGAAATGAATGCTCTCTTTGAGAATGTATTCAATATTTTAAGTAATGTTTGTCTGATATCAAGAAATATATGAATGAAATCTTATGACAAATATTGTGTAATCATTTTACATGACTATAAAATGGTATCAAACAATAAAATAACATTTTTTACTTTGTTTACAGAATAATCTGTTTAATTGTATAGTAATTTTGAGTTTAGTTTTTAGAGCATTATTTTGGTCACACATTAAATGAAACATTACTTCACTTAACGCTAAGAGGAGTTGGAATTTGAATATAAAAATGAAATTCAATTTTATTTCTGGTTTTCATTCACAGAGTGATAGAGAGACAGAAAAATATGTTATTTTTCACAGTATTTGTATTTCAAGTAAAAGACTCAACAATTTTCAAACATAAAGAGATAATATATTTTTGTATAAAGCATTCAAAACTATAAGAGTGTTTGAAATTTGATTTTTTACGCGGAGTTTATATAAAATACACAAAATTTGTTTGACTCTACTTATACTGTAGTTTAATATTAGTTTTGAAAATGAAATGATATTTAAGTTTAGATTTTTTTTTGGATTTAGTTTTTCCATTGAAATTTCTGTTTAAGAGAAAAATGTGAATTCAATTCAATACTCAATACAAAAAAAAATCCATTTTTAATATTATTTAAATTTTAGTTTATTCAAGTAAAACTCAAAAAAGAGAGATTAAATTCAATAGTACTGGTCTTCAGTATATTTGATAAGAAGAGAAATTTGATTACATTGCTCAATTTTAGGCAACAAAGATATTCTCTAAAACTATCTTTCAAACCCCTTGAAGGCATTATTTACTCTTAAAAATAAGGGGTTTTAAGGGATATAGCACTGAATTACAATTATTATACAAAAGCAGACGTTTAGTGCTATAGTAGTCGTGAATTTTATTTTGCAGTTAATATACCCCTTAAGAGCAATAATAAAAGTCATTAAAACTAAACGATTGTAAAGATTATAAATCAACACAAAATTGATATTTTGGGACAAAATGTAAAAAAAAGTTAATAAAAGACAAAGTCCTCAAACAATCAATGGATTGGTATGTAATTGAATTTTCATCACTAATTATAATCAAAAGCTAAAAGTTATGAAATAATTTTCACTTTATAATTAAAGATTCTTTGCTTTTCAGCCAATGTTTGAGTTTAACACCAAAACTTCATTAACACTGTTATAAGTTATATCTCATAACTGATTAATAAAACTATAATTAATTAAATCAACAAAAGTCACTGAATTTTGTTCAAAAGTATTACATAATAACTAAACATAGGTTTTCAAAACCAATTTCGCCATAAGTTTTAAATTAGTTAAACAAATACAAGTGGAGAGAGAGAGAGAGAGAGAGAGAGAGAGAGAGAGAGAGAGAGAGAGAGAGAGCAGAT
>JAQGAT010001775.1:0-11563 GCA_034687845.1 Pantelozetes paolii
TGACCCCTACCTTATCCCTATCTCTTATCATTTGTTTGTTTAGTGCAAAAATTTTACTTGAAACGAGAGTCTATGTTTTATATACCTTTAAAATACCTAAAAAAACATACCCTGAATGTCATACAGTGTATGAAACTCAAATAAAACTGAAATTACAGACTAAACTAATACATTGTTTATTGATGTATAGACAAGGGATTTGTTATACCCTTGCGTTAGTGTCTTATACTTTCCCAACCCTTGAATTAATAAACTTTTATTGAGAGAGAAAATGTCAAAAAACTGATTTATAATAGACTACCCCCTCATCTGCTATAAGGAAAACAGTGCAACGTTTGGGCTCAAGGGATGGGATGTCTGTCTATAACATAAGACAATCTATTGATTCTCTCTTTCAATGAGTGGGCGAACAGTTGGTCTCAAATTTCTTACCAAACCCTTCAGGTGTACACAAAATACTGATTGTGTTGTCAATAGTTTTTTTTTAATGCATTCAACTAAATAATAATTTATCATAAAGTAATGAATAATTATTAACTTAACATGATAAATTGAAAAATATATAACACGTTCATATAATTAGTGATTTACAGAATATTCTCCTGAATTTTAATATGAACAAGAAAGTTCTAATTGCAATTAACTATTAAATAAACTTGGTAACCCCAAATGCGAGACACAAAAAGTCGATGACTACACCCACTCTCTCCACCCCTGCTATAAATCTCATTCAATTGAACTTTAAAATGAGATAATTTTTCAGATCATTGTATAATCAATGTCTTGTGAAGTGTTGTTCACCCCTTGAAAGGGGTTTTTTATATTGTTTTAATCAAATTTCCCTCAATTTTAAAGTTTAAATAACGTTATTAGTGTTCAAACAATGTATGCATTGATTCCTTGTTTTATTGATTCACTCGCTTTTCAATGACATTTAAAGAGAGTCTGAAGTTTAGCTCATTTTTTAAACATAAAAAAAAGATTATTTTATAAATTTATCATGATCATTTATAACATAAATATAATAGCCAAAATTACAGGTTAAATCATGTATACAATTAAAATAACCATGTTTATTTACATTAATTAAAAATTACCTAAATTCACATTCATTGCCATCTATTAACTGATTTACACACTGTATTCACATCCAAATCAATATTTAAAAAGTTATACAAAAGGTAAATAACAAAATCCATAGCTCTCGCGGACACCCTTTTGTATACAAACACATAGGAAGTACTGAACAGAACACACAAACCAAACCATCGATTAATGTGACGTACTTTATGTCCAATTGCTAACAACTGATTGTATATTGTGTTTAAAATATAGTTTTTTAAAGACTGAGTGAAACAAAAACATCAAAAACAGTGATTCAAACGAAATGTTTATTCAATTATTTTTGCATTTTTTTAATACTGAATAATGAATTAAATTATTGAAACGATTAGTCATTTAATTAAATATTTATTTAAAAATAAAAAATAAATTTTAATTTTGTTTTAAATTTGAGTCAAATTTGTTATGAAATGCAAACCAAATGTTAAATAACTGTAAAAAATAGTGAAAAATATGTTTTTTAGTGAATTTTATTAAATGTTTTTTAATTTATGATATTTAAATAAATTGATAATCAGTACAAGGTGTTTTTTCTCAAATGTGAAACGTAAGTTTAAAAATCAAATATTATTAAAAAATATTTGATTTTTTATATCATTTTATATCCTTTTTATTGATTTTTATTGCATTTTCATTGCACTTAAACTGTACTTTCATTAATCAAATGATAATTAAATACATAGAAAAAAATATTAGCAAAAAGTATTTCAAAAATTTCAAAATAAATGTCAATTTTGTTCATAAAATGTGTGAAAAAATTACTACAATTTTGTCAATGAATTAATGAATGAAATATTTAATGAGATTTTTGGAGTAAAATTCAAATCAAATATTGATTACAAAGATTTCTAAATAAACTATTTTATGAATTGATTAACGATATTGTAATAAATCATTGAAAAGTCTTCATACAAAAGGTACATATCATTCACTTCCGTCGGCAAAAAGGGGGTAAAACTGTAGCAAATGTATACTAAATATTACCATAATAGGAGATAAGAGGGGTATTTCCAATAAATATCGGCTAATCTCTCCGTACTTTGTGATTGAGGCACAACCCCTTCTAAACTTATGTTATTGAGTGTAGGTTTGAATAATTAGACTTTGGTTTTGATTTTTACACTAAAAAACACTTAAATCACATGAAAATGAAATGAAAGAGAATTGGATCTCAAAAGATCTCAATCTCTTTAATGATAATTATTATTAAAGCAAATCTAAATTATTATACAATTTTTTACACACATTTCAAGCGTAGGACAGGTATTATGAATGACTCCTTTCCAGACATAAGAGTCAATAGTTTTCTTGAGTTTTTATAAATTTGTCTGAAAATCAAATGAAGTTATGATTTGCCGCTTATTTTGTCTATAATTTTGGCGTAAAATCTGAAACAAATTGTTTAATATTTCATTGAATAGTGTTTTGAAAACAAATTTTCGGTCTTTTTATTGCTTTTTTTGAAATTCAAATCGGATTTTGTTTTTTCATTGAATATTCTTTGCATTTGTTTTTCTGAAACCACTTTTTAAAGACATTTGTGTTCAGGAAATGAGTCTTTCATTCAGTCATTCAAAGAGTTATTTGATTTTCAAAAGTATTTATTTAAATAAAAAATAAAATAAAATACAAATGTTTTTCATAAAAATGTTTGTGATTTAAACACAATTTATTCAAATATCGAGTGATTTATTGAAAACATTTGTCAAAAAATTCATTAATGTTTTTGAAACAAAACATTTTTCAATGTTTTTCAACAAATAATAATTTATTCAATGATTTGTTTACTAATTGTCTGAAAATTATTTGCAAAAAATTTTATTACTTTTTAAAAACAATCAAAATTTAGTTTAAAAACATTTTGACTGAAATATCAATGGTTTGACAGAAAACAGATCAAACACTTTGATAATAGCCTCTAATAGATAAGAGGATAAATAGTGAGACCCTGTTGTGATAGGTCTCGCATATCTGTGCTGTCAATTCAATCCCTATTCAACGATTGTATTTCTACCTGTGCTCTCAAAAAAGCCAAAATCAAATAAATTATTTCTCTCTCACTCTTCATACAAAATAAAACTCAAAGGTGTAGTTCATTCCGTATCTATCGCTTCCATACCTACCTGTGCTCTCCGGCAGACCTCTTATATAATGAATAATGTGTTACATCCCATATATGGGACTCAAAGAGACTGAACGCCAACACAATTAGTAATAAATTTTTTATGATTTTTCCGCAAAACTCTTAATTCAAATCTCTTTTGAAATGAAATTTTAGTTTTAAAGAAAAAACTTTATTTTAAGTCTGAATTAAGAGACAGAGTGAGAGAGAAGGGATTAATTGAAGCGAAAACCAACTGCGCTTTTTCGCACAGGTATTCACTACGAGAGCGGCTTTTACTTTAATCAATGGTTATGTGATTTTGATGTAAGGATTGTGTGATTTGTTGTTAAAGTTTTTTATTTCTTTCATTTCTCTTTTGATTTTGAGTTTTGTTATGCGTTTTCTGAATGTGTTTTTGTAATAAAGTTTTTCACGTATTTTCATGACTATTGTTTCAATGAGTTTTGGTTATTCATCCACCTTTCCTCTCAATCCCCTAATCAAAGCATTTGCTGAGCGTTTATTGAGAAGACATTGAGAATTGAATTATAAAAATCTATTGAATAATAGCTTTTTTGAAGTATTTTTGTGTGCATTCACTGCAAAAAATAGTTGTCTTTTGAGTGTAATTATGAAATAAAACGTTAATTTCATTATTGTTTTGCTTTTCAACTCAAAAATGTTAATCAGTTTTTCAATGTTTTTGTTCAAAATGCTGTGATTTTTGTTCCGTGTTTTACATTAGATATGTTGTTTGAAATTGAATTGAAATTTCAAACACAAATACCTGTCTTATAATAACCATTACATTAAGTGGAAAGCCATTGCCTTCAAAGGTATTATATTTAATTAAAATGTTGTTTTAAACCCCTTTTGTGTTTTCACGCTATTATATACTCATTCGATGTATTACTTCTTTTGGTGCCTTTGCTCCAAATACTTATATACCCCTTATATACAGTTAATACCCCTTATTGTGCTGAAAACCAGGTGTAGTTTATTCAATATTTTGCTGATTTCTGTTTGGAAACACGATATCAAACAATTGACTCTTAATTATAGAAAATTATTATTTATTTCATAACTTTTTTTCATTTAATTGAATGAATGAATGAATAATTGATACAAATTGTCGACAAAACTGAAATGAATTTTGTATTTTTGGCAAAAAATGTTTGCAAACCTCTAATGAATATTAATATTCACAACAAATATCGGTTTGATATTTGAACTTAAATTACATTTCTTAAACAGTAATTTAATTCACGTTTTGAGTTAGTAATGACATTATAAACGAGATTTTTATCAACCGTTTTATGATTTCACTAATAATTAGATTATATTTTATGTTTTAGTGATTAATCAAATGCTAATTATTATTGAAAATATTCAGAGACAAAACAAAAACACAAATTATAATACTGTTGACTATAAATGGTATAAATGTCTGACAAATATAAGCGAAATATTTTGATTTCATTTCTTATATAAATTTTATTTTGTTTTCATTTAACGCCAAAATATTATAATGTTTTTTATAACTGTTTTTGGAGTTACACTCAGTTTTCGCTGTATTTCTGACCGACTTTTCAAAGCACTCAACATTTCATACCTTCCCTTAAATCATAATTTATTATACAATTAAACAAACCATTCCGTTATGCAAATAGTACGGGTGCTCTGCCACAGGGGTTTATGTAGATATTAGACCTACAGTTGCTCTGTTGTATAATATCGTGCATACCTTGCCTCTAGTCAGGGGTATCATTCAATTATTAAATTATTCCATACCTTCCCTACGAGTCACAAGACATCTGTTGTTTTAATGTTTGCATTTCCTATGAGTTTCTCTTTATTGCTATTTATTTGTACAAAAATACTGTATTTCTTAAACAATAGAGTAATTATTGTTTTATTTGATTTTTTTCAAATACCCCTTAAGTTAATGTGAATTAACACTTAATTTAGCTTAAGATCGCTTCAATGATTAAGTTTATGATCGATAGGTTTTTATACCCCTTTTCTTGCGCTCACGTATTGACTAAATATATGTTTTTATAGTTTTGCATACTTTTCATCAAAACTATTGATTTTGTTTTCATTGTTAAGCAATTAAATTGATTTTTACGACTTCGCCCCTTTGGATATCTACCCTACACTGAAAGGGGGATTTCCTCAAAATTATTGATTAAAATTATAGACTCTTTTATTGTTTTTTCTCAAAATCAGGTTTTAATACCTTTTATTTCACTCATGTTTTTGAATAAATTAAAAAATTTGATAAAATTTTAAACACTTTTTCGTGAATTATATTCAAATAGTTTTCAATGTCTTTATTCAAACCAAAGATTTTGGGCTTTAAATAGTACTTGAATTTTGTATTTTCTTCCCATAAATCAAATCCCCCTTTGAAGGGGTATTTTTGATAACAATATAATTTTGATAAACACTGATTAAAGAATTTTCACACCCTTTACAGATCAAACCCCTTAAACATAATCACATAATAATATATTTTAAACCATAAATGTCTACGAAATCCATATCATCGACGACTTCATCAACAAAAGCGCCGGCAGTTAAGCCCAGTGCGCCTCCAGTGTCGAGAGTGCCGACAAACCTGAGCCGATCCAACGCCAGTTCTTCCCAATCATTGCACTCATCGACATCTGAGACCCAATCGCAGTCAACTGTGCGAACGGCGCCTTCAATACGTCGGTCCCAGTCTTCCAATGAAATACTCACTGAAAATATCGACGACTTTGCCCTTCAGGACAGAGTTTGGGTGAACGGCCAGCGACCGGGTCTTATAAAATACTTGGGCGACACTCAGTTCGCACCGGGAAAGTGGGCGGGCATTGAGTTGGAGTCAGAAGAGGGCAAAAACGACGGCTCAGTCGCCGGTATTCGCTATTTTGAGTGCAAACCAAAGTTCGGTGTATTTGTGAGACCCCAACGCCTGACCCGACAGCAGATCGAAGAACAAAAGTCTTCTAATAAGTCCTCGCCTACGAGAGAAAGCCTCAGCCCTTCCACACCCAACGGCGCTGACAAACAGAACCTGAGTATTGGTAGCAATAAAACAAATGGCAATACAAGCGGTTCGACGAACACTAATGGCAGTCACTATTCATTGAGCGCCGGTAGGTATGAACAGAAGTTTAGTGTTGGGGACAGGGTTTTGGTGAACGCAACCACCGGCACAAAGTTGGGAACACTTATGTTCTTAGGGACGGCCGACTTCGCACCGGGACGTTGGGCTGGCATTGAATTGGATGAGGCGTTGGGTAAAAATGACGGCTCAGTCGCCGGTAGACGTTATTTCAAGTGTGAGATGAAGTATGGGTTGTTCGCACCCATACATAAGATAACTGCCGCACCATTGAGTGCTTTGGGTAAACAGAAAAAGTCCAAATCTTCCCGGCCTTCCACTGCCGGCAGCTTAAGTAGACAGCGATCGGCCGGTAGTCAAGAGTCACTCAATTCAATCGCCTCTTCCACCGCTTCGTCTACACGTCCTCCCAGAGTACGACTTGGAGTGACATCCCTTTCCTCAGCTCAAAAGGGTAGCAAAAATTCAGTGGCAGCTCAGGTGACCGCACACTCGACTGTACTCAATGATGTGATCAAAGAAAAAGAGGATCACATCTCACAGCTGTTGAAGGAACGGGATCTCGAGAGAGGAGAAGTGGCCAGAGCTGCGGCACAGGCGGACACATTGGAGGAGAGATTGGCGGCCCTACAGTCGGAGCACCAGAAGCTCGTACAGGAAGCGGATGAGGAGATACAGGAGTTAAAGCGTTTGAATCAAGAATATGAAGAAATTCAACTCAAAGTGAACACACAGTTAGAGGACGAGAAGAAAAAGATAGAGGACTTGCAGTTCAGGTATGGGTTGTTGTGGACAGTTGTGTACCTCTTGTGTTGACTTTGATATCAATTTTAATCTTTTTTTTGATTTCATTTATATTTCAATCAATAGATTAGAAGAGGAGACTATTATTCGCTCAGATCTGGAGTCGAATACCAGTGCTCTGAAGGTTGAGATCGAAAATCTCAAGAAAGAGATTAAATCTTCGGCTGAGTTGAGGACCAAATCAGACTCAGAACAGGTGTCAACACTCGAGGAAAAGCTCAGGGAATTAGACAATAAGAGGGAAAGCGATGTCTTTGCTCTTCAGGAGGATCTGCTTCGCAAAGAAGAGGCTGTCTTTCAATTGGAAGCGTCGGTAGAGAAGAGGAACACAGAGTTAGTGAACTGTCAGAAGAGGTTACTAGAGTTGGAACAGGAGTTGGAGTCAACCAAACAGAGGACAGACAGACAAATAGGTATTGATTTGTGTTTATATCAAAATTCAATGATTTTTATAATCAATTGAAATGTTTTGTCAATAGTTTCACAAAAATAATTATATTTTTATTGAATTTTATGTCAATTTTATCACAAAATCTATTCAAACATTAAACAGTGTTTAGTTGTCTACTATAGGAAAGGGTTAAAAGTGCGAACTCTATTAATTAATTGTGATTTTTAGCCCCTTTTTATTGAATATTTGTATTTGAAATATGTTTTTAATATTGATTTCAATGATTGAAACACAGAATCAATTGATGAAATGAATCTAAAGATCAAAAGAGAGGAATCACTTAAACAGGAGTTTTTGGAGGAAAACAAACGTTTGAGACAACAGTTGACTGAAAGTGAGAAACGATTACAGAATTTAGAGCACAAGCTCTCAGACATCACTTCCGGTAAATCACTTCTGGAGAAGGAGTTGGACTCTAAGGACTCGGTTGAGCGGCAATTAGAAGACAAACTCATGGAGACTAAAGTCAAATACGAGAAGTTTGAAGGTATGGGTGATTTAGCACCAGTTGTTTGACATTAATATAAGAGTGTTTATATTTTTTGCCATTATTCAGCTGAAGTTCACTCATTAGAGTCAGAATTAACCGAAATTAAGGCTAACTGTGATCAAGAAGTAAAGAAAAGACAGGAATCGGAGTACAAGATCCAGGAGTTGTCTGCACTCAATAGAAATCTTGAGCTCAAAGTCGAGGATCTGATGAGGACTTCGGGAACAAACAGTGATCTGTTGTTACGAATGAATACCGAAGTTATGGACAAACAGAAAGAGTTTCAGAAAAAGGAAAGGCATTTGAAGGACGAGATTGAAAACTATCGCAAAGAAAACGACACAAAATCTGAAGAGATTAGGGTTTTGTCCATTGAATTAGAGGACAAGAAGTCACTGATCACTAGGTTTGAGAAAAAACAGTTAGAATTTGATAAAAATATTCAAATATTGGAAAATGAGTTGAAATTAACGCGAAGTGATTGCGACGAAAAGCAAGGGTTGGTTCAGGAGTTGAGACAACAGTTGAATGACTTGAAGCTCAAACTCAATAACGTCTCTAAGGATCAGGCGCTGTCTAAAGGTTTGTGTGCTTTTCCCCCTGTTTTTCACCCTTTTATCGGGTATTTTAGGGGTATTTCTGGAATAACTGATTGAATGTTAACTTAAAATTGATTTTCAATTTTTAGGTGACTTTGAATACAAACTAAAAGACATGCAAAAGGAGTTACAGCTTAAGGAACAGGAGTTGGAGTCCACCAAAAAGGAATGGAGGGATTTGAGGGACAATAAGTTTGAGTTAGAGCTGGAAAGGGATCGATACCGACGCGATTCGGAACGGCTGGAGAAGACCTGTGAGGAAAGGCTGCAAACTATTGAGAGTTTGAGACAAGACGTGAAGCAAATGAAAGACGAATTTGAAAAATATAGAAATAATTTGGAAAAGGAGTTGCAGTCGACTCACGACACTAAACAAGTGCTCCAGGATTTGGGATCAGATCTGGACAGACAGAAGAAGGCCACTCAGGAGGTGGAGGATGAGAACCAATCGCTTAGGGATGACAACAGACATATGAGGGAAAAGATTGAAGAATTAAGGGATGATATCGAAGGTATTCATTGGTTTTGTGCTTAAGTTTTGGTAGTTTTTTGGTTCACTTATACACAATATTCACTCAAAGTTTTCTCAACTATTGCCACAATTTTCACACTTTTTCACTGCAATTCACATCAATTTTAATCAAATATTCAATCGTTTGCTATATTTTCAAGACTTTTATTCAGATTTCAATTATTTGTTAATATTTTTGTTGAAATGGTTTTCAAATGATTTGAAACGAAATGAGAATTAAGTGTTATTTTAGCGATAAATTCAAACAGTATTAACGATAAACTCATTCAATGTATTGACGTTTTGGCACTAATTTATAGATTTGTTTATTTTCTCTCTCTTTTCCCCTTTCAGTCATTTGGTGTACTTATTTTTTATGCAGAAAATGCTGATACAGACCGCACAGACACTTCATACCAGTGCTCTACAACTCTATCCAACTCTATGTTAATGATCGGCGTTTTCTTTCTCTTAATTTTATTCATTTATCGTTTGATTTCTGAATTGATTTCAAATTTCTTTTCAATATTTTATTAATTTTTTCCACAAATTATTTGAATTTTTATTTTAACCCCTTTTCCCCTGAAATTATGATCATTTGTAGAATATTTCCTACTTTTCCCCTGAATTTCACATCAATTCCTCTAAAAAACTATTGAATTGTAGAAATAGTTTGTCTCTGAACCGATATTTAGTCTAAAATGTTAGCAAATTATAGCACTTTTTGGGGTTTTATCCAAAGATTTGAACATTTTTTTTGTTTTTATTTTCATTTTTACCCAAAATTTTGTTTTATTTTATTTTTTTGGTTATGTTTTCTTCACAGCACTCGACAAAAGACATAGAGAAGTGTTAACAGAGTTTGAATACGAGTGCGAACGCCTGCAGGCGAGGGCTGTCACTGCGGAACAGTTGGCTGAAGACAAACAGCACCGACTTCTGGAACTGGAGGAACAGCAGTCGATGGCTTTTGAACAGTTCAGACGTCAGGCAGAGATAGAGAAACGACAATTAGAGCAGACACTCAATGAACTGGAGGTTAAGGTCCGCGAATCTATTAACGCGAATAGTATGAGAAGGGAACAGGAGGTCAGAGCGGTGTCCGCCGGCGAGGGAACTGACAATTATGAGCAACAAATTGAATTCTTGAACTCAGTTATAGTCGATATGCAGAAGAAGAACGATGAGCTCAGGAATAGAGTTCAAGTGCTCGAAGAGATTGGTTAGTGTTGTAGTCATTATGTCTACCTTTCCCTCATTTGTCATCATTTTAATCAAATTCTCTCAAAGGTTTGGACGAATTTGACTCCAGTTTGAATCGGGTTCGTGTGAACGGACACATACGGGCGCCGCGAATGTTCTGCGATATATGCGATGTGTTTGACTCACACGAGACAGAAGACTGTCCACAACAGTGCAATCAGGAACAGGAGGTCCGAAATCATACCTATTATCACTCTATCCGATCCGATGAGCGACCCTATTGTCTACAGTGCGAGCGGTTTGGCCACAACACAGAACACTGTCCCGAAGCTGAGACATTCTGAAGAGCACCGGTAGCTGTGTTTTTGATAGCACTTTCATAAAAAGAGTAAACAATTATTTTTTAGACATTTTTTAGTGAATAAAAGACTTTTTAAACAAAAGATATATTTTTTGTCAGAATTTTAATGAGATTTTCGAAACAAATATTGATTTAATTTATTATTTTCACCAATTCTTCCACTTTTAGCCCCTTTTTAACTCATTATCTCCCCTTTAATTGACTCCCAATTTGGCGCTAATTATAATATATTTAATGAATATTTGAATTAATAAATAATTTGTAAAACATTTTCACAAAAACAATGATTGAATCAAATGTTAAATAAATTACTTTATAATTGAATTAATTGTTTGTGTTTTTCAGTAATTAGTGTTGAATTAAATTAAAACTAAAACTTTGAACACATTTAACACTTTTTGTGTGATTTTTATACAAAGATTTTATAATTATTTTTTTAATTTATTTATTAATTTTTTGACACTTTTTACATACAATTTGTGAACGAATTTCGTTTTTAATTAAAATATTAAAAATCAATTAATAAATAAATGAATGGAAATATACTATCAATTAATCTAAAACCCGTTTAATAGACAGACATCCAGTGCTTATAGTTTTAGTGCAATTACAATTATTGAGCTTGTTTAATATTCAATCGTAATGTGTTTTCAATTAACCATCCTTAATTAATAGATCAATGAAGTAATTGAAAATAAAAACAACACTGAATCCCAACCACATTCCCAGTAAACCACCAAAGTTTGAGGCAAAGTCTATCCAAGTCATAACTGGCCTGTGCTCTATCACATGGTCAGGAAATGAGT
>JAQGAT010001776.1:0-11562 GCA_034687845.1 Pantelozetes paolii
ATCCCTTCCATCCCTTCCATCCCTTCCATCCCTTCCATCCCTTCCATCCCTTCCATCCCTTCCATCCCTTCCATCCCTTCCATCCCATTGTAGGCTTTTGTAGGCATTAATTCATTTAACATTTTTATTAAATGATTTTTAGATTTAAATAAAAACTTTTGTTTTTATAGTAATTAATATTATTTTTATTGTTTTCTCTGCTCTTAATAACCAAACATTAAAACAAATTTTTAAATTCAAAATAATATTTAAAATTAATTTCTTAATTAAATTTTTTGATTAAAAATAATCTAATGATTAAAATATTAATAGACAGTTGTAATGGGTTTGTAATTTCAGATGAAAAGACTGATACTCGGAAGCGACCAGAGAGAAGAAAGGTTAATTAATATAACATGAAATTAATTACTTTTGTGCTTAACTTCACTCAATTATTATACCATTTATTGATTTCTAATAAACGATTTCATCGATTGCTTACAACACCCGGGAAGTTGTAATTTATATATATTTGAAATCTGTCTCATAGGAAACGGATTTTAAAATATGTGATCAATTTTAATTGAAATTTATTTTCTCATTCACTTTATTGAAAATATTATTAAACTTTTCTCAGATTTCAAGCAATAATACAATTATTGTTAACTACAAATGAAGTGAGGATTTGGACTCAAATTCAATGCATTTATTCACTTTCGGCTTATATTCAGTAAATACTGATAAAACCGCAACAAAAGAGAGAATTCATTGATTATAATGAATACAGAAATCACAAAATGAGAGAAAAAATGTTTTGATTTGTATTCAATGTACTGAATGTACGAACTCATTGATTTGGGGAAAGATATCTGAAACCGCATTATATGTTTGCAATGGAAGCCAGAATAGGGCGAAGAGGGCAACGATTATGAACAACATCTTCAGCACCTGATAATGAAAATTAAACAACAATTTCAATATATTTATCAAAAAATTAATGCATTTTTAAGCAATTTTTTGTATCGATATAGCATTTGAAACAACCATTTGTTGATTCAAACACAAAGTCATGTCATTATAAATCAATTGACAATTTATTTGAATTTACTTTAAATCAAATTTTTCTCAAAAAAACTAAAATAATTTTAAAACAAATTGAATTGAATTCTAATCTTTTGATAATATGTTTCATACCTTTCCCCTCAAGTCATGATAAAATCGATTTTGAAAATTATGTTTAAAATAATTAATTTTTCTATAAATATATAATATATTATATCTTTTAATCAATTTATTTATTATTAAATATTAATTAATTATTTCATAAATGGGTTATAAATGGACTTAAATATGAATTTTAATAATGAATTCATATCTCAATAGATATGAAAACAAAAACAATTAAATCCACAAAAAAGTGAATTATTTTTTTGTGGAAAACAATTATCTCATATATTAATTGTATTTCTCATCAATTCAATGGTGTTTTCAGTTCAGTAATGAGTTTTGCCCTTTACTTCAACTCATACTCCACTAAGTATATGATATTTTTTCAAACAAATTGTCAAAAAAGTTTTTTTTTTACTACTTTTAAAGGAAAAGCAAATAAAATCTCATTTGAGTCTCAGTATTGAAGACAAGACAACGATTAATAACAATTTAGTAGACAATCAATGCTTTGATTGAAACAAAAGGCAATTAAATATAAATTAATTGTTTTTCATTCAAACCTTTCTCTTCTCTCTATTGATATAAATTTGGTTTCCATTCGGCGATTGATTTCTATTATTATTGTTTCTGTTTCTGTGGTTTATGGCATCAATTCGTCTCAATTTATAGACGACCTGACGGTTAGTGGTCTCCCGTTTGTTAATACTCTCCGTATATAAAGTGTAGGCCATTCGGCCGTAAGCGCCACTTATGAGGAGCACAGGTAGAAAGTATTGGATCACAACTAGAAATCTGTTGTAAAGTTTAAGAAGGTTTGGAGAAATGCCTATATTATGACAAAACGGTTTTGAAGGCAACACAAGATAATTGTCTTCAGTTGTGTTGATATAGTTTGTGAACAGATTTGTTAAATTCATTTTACTGATGGCCACGTCGTCGGGAATCATAGACACTCCCAGTGCTAAATACATGGGTATTGCTGTTATCATCGCTATTATCCAAATGGCGATAATTATAAGCTGTGCTCTTAGTTTAGTAAGTCGTGGCCATAAAGGGTTGACAACAATCCTATACCTGTCTATTGCGATGGCTGTGAGGGTAAAGATCGAGACATTGACAGAAATAACATTAATAAAGGGACAGAAGGGACACATGAAGTGCGGTAATAGCCATCGTTGAAGGATTGCTGACTGAAACTGGAAAGGTATGGACAGAGCGCCGATCAACATATCAGCGAAGGCCAGGTTGGCTAAGAATATATTGGTTACGGTTCTCATCCGATGGGAACGGACTACAATCCAGAGCACCACTCCGCTGCCTATTATAGCACATAATGAAACGACACCGTAAGCAACGGCCAACAACACAATGAGAAGGACGGGAACGTCATATAGTTTGGCAAAACTGGGAATACTTGTTGAGTTTGGGATCACATATATTATGTCTTCCATTAAATATCAATTTATATAAGTTTTAAACACTTTTACTTAAAATTGAAACAAAAAAATGAAAGTTTGTTTGAATCACATCTACACTACATCTCCACTACAACTCCAAACTTACAACTAAGGGATGAGTTTTGTTTCAGCACTTTATCCAAGTGATGACTACAGCGACGAATCCATCACTGAATAGATCATCGATTTTTTGAAAGCTTTGATATAATATCAAAACCAATACTAGTCGTGTCTCAAAAGGATTTGCATAGACTTTAAATCACTTAAGTTTTGATTATTACTAAAACTTAGTTTTAATTGAATAATAATAAAACAATTTATGTTTTATGAGAAACAAACAAATGATTATTGTTTTGTAATCAATAATCCATTACTGAAGACATGATTACAATTACTTTTTCGATGCTTTTATTGAACAGTAAATCATTTGAATTGAAGTGTATTTTGTAAATGCATTTTATTTGTCTATAAAATAAGGATTTAATGCAAAGAAATGATTAAATAGTGAGTAATATTAAACATATTTAATATACAGATTTTTATAGATGATTATATGATATTTAAATCTGTATATTTAATAAAATGTGTTTCGACTAACAGTTAAATAAAATTTCTCAAATTGTTTATACAGTATAACTAGAAATATGAGGAAATGATAAAAACATATATGAGTTGAGCATTAATTACAAAATAAATAATTTATAGAAAAGAGGAGTAAAACTTAGTTTTTAATACATTTTTATACAAATCAATGAATTTGTAAAAACTATTTTAGACTTAATGTCATATTTGTATTAATGAATGAAAACCACACATACATTGTATTCTCTATAAAAATATTTATGAAACCCTAAACCAATGGTTAAGGGGTGTAAAAATCAATGATTGAATTTTGGACAACTTTCATCATAACAGTCACAGTAATTGAAATTTTATACAATTTTGAAAGTTTTTAGTTATTAAATATAAAATTCAAATGCTTTGAGTCTTTTTGTGAAGAAAATCCTAAAAAACAATTTTCAATTCAACAGATATTTTGTTCAAAATTGCTTTATTTTTAGCAATCATTGAATTTGTTTCACTGACAGCATATGAAATGATATACTGTAATCATATCGCTCTGGGCTTTCAAACTAACCTTTAATTATTTGTATTGAAAACATTTTGCCCCTTATTTTATAGAGTTTTCAGTTTTACATAAATATAATACTAATTTGAAACTAATTTAAACGAAAGACAACTTTCAGACAGACATTGAGATAACTATTTATTCAAATCTTCTTTAAAGGACTTTTAATAAAAATTTACTAAAATAACAACATTTACTGCAAATCAATGATTAAATTAAGATTAAAAGCGTCAAAAAGGGTGTTAAATGAGAATTATATAAAATTAGATTTAGTCCCTGAATTGCAAAATTATAAAAACCCTTATATAAGCAATTTAACCAAAATTTATATTCTGCCCCTTTATTTGTACAATGTTTTGGACAAATAAAAGCCAACAATAACTTTATTCCCCTTTAAATTCAAAGTCATCTCTCAAACAGTTATTTATAATCTGATCACTAGTTTACACAATAAAACAAACTTTAAATTATGCGAAAAGATATTGAATTTTTGACAAAATCTCAAACAAATGAGAGAAAGAATTTAATATAAGAATTCAAATCATTTTTCGATGAACTAAGCAATGTAAGTTTATACTTTATACGATCTTAATACCTAGTGCATCTAAAATGTGATTAAAATAAAACAAGAATTTGGCATTTTATGCATTTTATGACAATTCATATAATATTTGTTTCATTTTATTTATTTTGATAAAAATCTTATTTTATTATAAATAAAAATATTTTGTTTATGTTTTAAATCTAAGGTAATGTTTATATTCAGGGTTTAATGCAATGAAACTACAATTTATTTTTTATTTCTAATAAATATAAGATTTTTTTGAACCCTATATTCAAAATCTATTGAAAGAAATACTATTGATATAAGACCTGAAATCCCAGTCATTTTTTGGAGCTATCAGTCTCACCTGAATAGTTTTGAATTTAGTGTGAATTGAAAAAAGCTATGAATTGATGTTTTATAGCAAAGTATTGGACACTTTTTCATATGGTTTTAACGTTCAATATTTGCTCTCACTTTTTGTTTTAGCACTGCTTTTGTTGTAAACAATATATGACTTAAATATTATTTTTCATCTAAAGCTTAATACTTGAACTCATTATGACTTAAAATACAAATTATATGGAGATTTGAACGCATTATTAAAAACATTGTTTTGCAAATACATAATAATTTGTTAGTAATAAACAATTATTGTTTCAAATAATATACTGTATAATCAAAACATCGCTTGAGATAAGTATTGATTGAAATTTCTTCAACTAAACTGCACTAAAAATACTTTATTATATCTTCAGCTCCTGATCACACCCTCAGTCAACTACAAGACAATTCCCGCTGACTTTCAAACTTTTTAAAAAAGACAAACTTTGTATGAAATCTCAATGAAGTGAAGAGATAACTAATAATATTAAAAATAAAATATTTATATCAAATGCTTAAACACAGGACATGTAGTAATTATTAGATTTAATAGATTCAGTCTAAAGTGTGTTATTTAATGATATTAGTCCTAAATTTAGTTAACATTTAACCTAACATTTAGCCTAACTTTTAACCTTGAATTTAACCTGGACTTCAAAAGCTTAAGATTTTTGTTAGATTAAGCAACGACTATTAACTTTCTTAAAATTTAATTATTGATATTTGTGAAATTAACTAAACAATTATTTTGATAATATCAATACATATCAAGTTATAGTAATAATTGTCCAAGAATATAAAAATGACAGTATTATCAATATTTGATAAAATCTTTAGGGTTTAGTATATTTCAACATTTTACTAAAAGCCTATATTTTGAAAATTTAGCCTTAAAGTTTAACCCAGCTCAAGAATTAGCCTAAATTTTCATCATTAGTGCTATTACATATTGACCTTGTTTGTTTGCTGACAAACAACTAATGATAATTGCTTTAATTATTATATACATTATTTATTTAAATAATATTTTATTACAATTTTATACATAATTTTGTTTGTCTTAAGACAAGTCATTGAATAATCAGAAAATAGTTTCAAAACTCACTGTATATTCAAAACTCACTGTATATTCAATGAAAACATTATTATTTTTGTGGATCTTTCGAGACATTCATAATAATAAGGCATTCATTGATTAAACGGATGTTTAATATCTTATTTCAGTTTTTCTCGTTAACTCAACCGCAATACCAGTGTCACCACAACTCAGAACCCAATGTGGGAATGGATTTTAATATTTAATTATAAAATAATGAAAATAATGTCAAAAAATAATTTATTACAAATATAAATGTATTCAATGAATATTTGAATTTGTTTGAGTCTTGGACATTTCAAATATGCTGTAATATTGAATCCAATGGTTACCCCCGTAACTCTAAAGATGTTCACTCATTAAGAGAAGTAATCATCAAATCATTAATAAAAATAATTTATTTAAAATTAGAGTCAGAAATAAATAACAAATTATTTTCAATGAAATTAAAAAACATTTCAATCAAACCAAAGAAAAACATCTTTTATTATGAAGTGGTTTCGGCTGTTATTATTGGAGGGGCACTGGAATAGAGGTTGGGTTGGGGTTGGTTTGATGCCATCTTGTTTGGTGAATGTGTCACTTCATTATCACCCGGAATATAACAGACACAACAAGACGGGAATAGGAATTCTGAGAGGAATGGCCCCTTATATGGGTTCCAGGGGTCGACCACAAGAAGTTTTTGCGTATTATATCTCTGTCTACAACTTGAGTGATAGCAGGGAGGGATGAAATTACAATAAGATCCGGTGCCGTGTCTGCAGATCACTTCAGTCACATATTGCTGGTAATGATCTGTATTAATGACTACAAGCCAACGACCGTTTGTATTCTTAGACCAACCCGGCCTAATGATCCTGGTTATTGAATCGCATACCAGTCCACCGCTATTATCGTTGGCCAGAGTAGGCATTACTTGTTGTTTTAGGTCGCGGAACAGCTTCTCGAGCGGCCATTTGTAGTATTTGGTCACTTCTGTCACCACTTTTATTGGATAGTCTTCTTTATAACTGCAATAATATCTTCCATAATGAGCACAGGGAGGGGCTTTGGTAGTACCAGAGGGGCCGACATCTTCATCACTATTATCCATATTATGTGTTGAAGAGTCGTCTTTCACTTCTTCCTCACTCTTTTGATCCCCTTTTTGTGAATGAGTTGATTGACTATCAATTGGTTTACTATTCGTTGAACTTTGTTGTTGTGATTGCATTGAGTGCTGGTTTTTGAAGCGCTCGGCTCTCAGGGCCTCAGCTGTTGCTAAATCGCCGTCCATTTGATCGTCTTTAAGATTTCTCATATACTTATTGACCGCATCTTTTAAATAAGTGGAGTGATTGAAACCTCTGGTGCTGTCATCACCGCTGAGCCACGAAGATATCTGAGACAACTGTTCATTTCGTGTGCTTTCGTCGTTAGCTTTTGATAAAAGAAATGTTTATTTTATGAAAATTTATGAAAAATATTCACCGATTTTGCCATAAATCTGCTCCAAAAACCTCTCGGCCTTTAAAGGATCAAAAGGTTGTGAAGTGTTTTGAATGGACGCCAAAACTGAAGTCAAGTAATCATTGTTTTGTATTTTAGTGAAAAGATTTCGTGAATTTTTAAGATATGAAGAATTTTCACCCAAATTATCATTAATTTTGGTTGAATTGGATAAACATATGAAGCATTTGAACACAAATATCAAAATTAATAAATATTTTATTTGAACAAAACTTTTTGAAGAAATCCATTGATAATAATCATTGGGTAAACAACTGGCCATTTGTTGAATAAATATAAGAAACAATCGGAACCTAAAACCCTTTCCGTATTAATAATATTTTAATGAAAACAAAAACTCAAATATTGTTTGCATTGAAAAATCTGAAACACAATTGAAAAGTGTTTTATGTATTGAATAAATGTTTAGAAGATCTGACAAAACCTGTAATAAATCAATGTTTGCTTCAATTCATGTGTTTTTCTTCGTTTCAAGAGTTCTTTAAAAAGTTTAAGAAAAACATATTTAAAAATAGTTTATTACTATTATTCGCTTCAATACTGATATAAATTTGAAAATAATTTTTCGCTAAAAATATTCAAATGATTTTCCGTTCAAGAATCTAATGGTTTGGTGTCTTCAATAGCCCAAAGCATTTCCGTGTATTAGAGTCAAACACACCGTCGATGTCAACTTTCTGTACAATAGAGTTGTGATTGCATTATATTTTGTGATATGTAATCAGTTTTTTTGGAAATATAAGTGAAATGAAAAGTATTTTTAATTAATTTCATTGCATTTTCATAATCACATCAAATCTTTATCTATTTTTTAATTTATTTTCAAAATTACTATTCATTTGTTATAAAAGTAATTAAAAATCTTTGAAAAAACATTTACTCCAAAAATATCCCTATTTTTATATTTAGTTTGTATTTTGAATATAAATATATTTCAACGAAAATGAATAATAGATTAAAATTTCAAATATTTGACTAATTATTGAAGCGTTTGATATAAATAACAAACTTATTATTACTTAAAGACATTTAATGTTGTAATTAGTGTCTGATGTCATTCATGTGTAAAAACCTATTCCTTTGGAAATTAAGCTATTTTTATCGTTTACTGCATTGAATCATAAGATTCGTGACATTTAAGACATAAATATATTGAAAATATTTATAAATTTATTAAATCTCTTATATTTCCTGTAATTTTATCAATATTTTCGTAAATTTGAGATAAAATATAAATATCAAAATATATTAAATTTTAAGCACTTTTTAAAATAATTTATTTAAGTTTACCCAGGATAATTACTCCCTCATATAAGCTTTCAATTTTAATATCTTATCTTTATGGTGGGGGAAGGGATTTAATATATAATTTAATTGTTAATAAAATTATAAAATATTTGAGAAAAATAAAATATTTTTTCAAATAATAAAATAATTGAAGAAATTGTTATAGAAATCAATAAAATATAAAATAAATCAAAAATATTTTTCAAAGAAAGCTCATTGAAGTCAACCAAACGTTTTTCAATCGGTTTATCAATGTTTGGATATTTTTTATGAATTGTAATTATGAACAATTGAGTGTTGATATAACCCGGATTCTCTTGAGAGTATTATTCTAGATTGGTTATAACTAAATAAGTACATCGGTTACATTAAACAATATTAAACAAGGTATTTACAATTTATTGATTGATTGTGTCATCCATTTCTTAGCAAAGCTGAGAAAGATCATAAAGTAGAATTCTAAACCACCTTGGTCTTTTGATATATGAATTAAATCTATTAATTTATCATTATTTTCATTATTTCTCTCACTTTCTGACAATTAAATTAATGTAAAGAATAGTCTGAATCGGGAGTCAACAACACCTCTGGTTCTGTCTCTGAGACCAGTTTCCATCACTTTTGACATATTCTTGGTCTCAAAGTATTGGTATTTAATTAATTGATTGCTTATATCTTTGGCTAATTTTGAATCAGATTTCTCTGTGAACTCAACTAAAGAAGTGTCATCTCTTACAAACACCTTAAAGTCCGGTCGTTTGGCCAAGTCTTCCAATGAGTCAATTGTGAGCACCGGTATTGCAGTCACCATATAATCCAACAGATATGCTGTGAATTGAATGGAGAGTATAAACGCAGAAATCAACCAAAAACTGAGAATAATTTTTTGTTTTATATTATTTGCAAACTTTTGAATGGATTTTGAGATCAAAAGTATTGAAAAATTCCAAAAATATTCATAAAATTGAAGTAAAGATAAGGTTTTAAACGAAGAAACCAATGATAAGACAAATATTGAATACAATATTAAAGACCAAACAATGAGTTTAAAACAATTAAAATAAGCAAAAAGAGTGGGCGAGGTTTTAAATGTTCTTGCTGCTATTAATGCCATTTCTAAATAATCAATGCAAATTGAATTATTTAGAGTCAGTCCGAGAATTTTAATATATTCCTTATATGTCATGTATTGGTTGGGAATGGTAGCCGAGAGAAACAGATCTGGTTTGTCATTGTCTATACCAATCACCAAATCTTGCACAGTTTTTGGTGGTTTATAAAATTTGATGCTAGGTTAGTTAAAACAAGTTAAATGGAGTAATTCATTTTTTAGAAAATTACCCCGAGTTTTGTTGTTTAGCCATTTCAACGATCAGTAGTAGTAATGGACCACAAATTCTGAACACATTTGTGTTATTCGTTTCACTTTTGATGAATAAATCATTTATTGATTTCTTTTATCATTCAATTTGTTATTAATTTAGCAATACTTACAAAATTTGAAGGAAAGGTGGTTTTTCTAAAGGTATAATAGATATGACTTTATTTTGATCAATTAATTCATTTGTAAAGTTTAATATTTGCTCTTGCTCATAAATTATGCAATAATTTTTAATAAACATTTTGTATAACTTAACAATAAATACAAATTTTTGATTTGTAATAAAGATTTTAATAATAATTAGTTATTTTTGTTTTAATTATTATAACAATAAATCGATAAATCTTTTTGTCATTTAATTATTATTTTTCTAATTTTAAATACTTTTATTAAAAGTTAATTAATGTTTTGACAAATATTGTACTAAACATTGGATATTTCATTTTGCATTGATTTTTTTTCAGTTACACTTTTTTCATTCAATATTGTGAAACAAAATAAAATTAATGACGAAATAATTGAAAAATAATTTCCTTTACTGTACTTCAAAACCTTTTTTACAATTTTTGATAAATATTTTATATAAATAAATAAAATATTCAATAGTTTTAAGAAAATATCATTAATTTTATAAATAATTTGTTATAACTTTTATTTAATGTTTTAAACATTAGTTCAATAATCCAAAGTCGAGTTATTCATTTGGAATATTAAGATTTCCCTTTAGAGTTACCAGGATTACATCAGATATTAATATTCAATTTTAAATTTAATAATACTTTTTTAAAACACAAAAAATATTTTATTTCATTATTTGTTTTTAACTTAAGTTTTGTTATATTTCAAAATATATTTCAATGCTTTTTCAATGTTTTCCAAATATTTACTTATTTTATGATTATTTGATTTTTCAAAAAACATTCAAAACTAAAACGAAAGTCAATTATAAAATTGATTTTTGATATCAACTCATATAATTTATTTTATAAAAGCATCTATGTAATAAGGCAGTCAATTAATTCCGGCGCTCGTAATTTTCGAATAACTTTTGAACGGTATGGAATATTTTTATTCTGTAAAAAGTATATTAGAGTACTAGGTCGGTATATTTTTTAAACTACCTTGGTAAAATATTTTGATCACGTGATATACTGAATATTGGAATAAACGCATACCCCTAGGTCCCAGCTCAAACTGTAAAAGATAGACTTGGTTTAAAATGTGGCCCTGGTAGAGGATATGTGGATGTTTGATTTGACACCATAATCAACAAAATCTGATCACTCGTTCAGTTTTTATGGCTCATCAAATATATGCAATTTTGCACTGAACATGCATTTCTTATGTAAAATATTAATATTCAAAAATGGATATCTCGAGAAATATCAATTGGAACTTTCAATTTAAAATAGTAGGCATAATAATCATTAAGTAAATGACTTGAGGTTTCTGGAATTTAGTAAAATACATCTAATTTTACCAAAATAATTCATGAAAACAAAACTTAAATGTATATAACTTAAAAACCCCAATTCCAATTGAAATGATACTTATTTTGATAAATTGAGAAAAGTTTTAGTCTTCACAGGTCGGCACAGAAAACCAGTTTTGGCTCTCACTTAT
>JAQGAT010001777.1:0-11542 GCA_034687845.1 Pantelozetes paolii
TGGTTTTGAGGTTTAGTTAAAATTAAGGGTTAGTTAAAGCTAACGGTTGTTAAAATTAACGGTCTTGTGCTGTAATTGAAAATCCAAACCAAAGACTGAAAATACTGGAAACAAGACATAGATATTCTTCAAATGACATCCTTTTGCTGATCTCATAAGTGTTTGTTGGGATTTGTGGAAAGTCCAATAAAATATTAAATCTACTGTAATTATCTTGATACTTTCTTGTCTCAATGTTAAACATAAAGTACTCTTTATGGCAATCAAATTCTGAATAGCATTGTTGTTCACATTTTTCATCAAGGTCATGATATAAGGTTAAATTGGTTTCAAATTTCATTGAGCTATTATAATCGTAGAGTTGAAATATTAAGGGATATTTACCATTCATATTATTTATTAGCTTGAAGAAACATTCAACAAAGCATTCTTCTCTCCTCTTTTTATAATCACAGCGATTACCCTGATGATTTAAAATATAATTAACAATATTTGTGTGATATTTGATTTTGATTGTATCAAAGCCTAAAGGCTTAAAAAATAATGATTTCCGATTTAAACATGAAAATAATTTCTTCTTTCTTGAGTGTATATTAATATTAATGATATCAGTGTTTACAACATTCAGGAACAAATTTATTTCCACCATTCCTTTTGGTAAGAATTCAATCCTAGGATATGTAACCTTGTATATATCATCTGATTCATTACTCAATTGTGAAAATATTGTATCACAGTGAAACAAACCACCATGCGTTATCTTGTTCATCACAATATCTTGGCAGTCAATCATATAACCGCCGTTATTATATTTGCAATCAAAATATTTACTTGATAAATTTAAATAATTCAATTGCTCTTGAATATTTAATTCCAGATATTTGTTATATAAGACAACTCTATCTGTTGTATTAGATATCGCTTTGAAGTTATTATTTAATAGAAACACATTGTGAAAGCAAATACTGATTGCCGGCAATGAGATCGTGTCCTCCGTTTCATATTTAACATTAGTAGTGGTTTCGTATGACAAGTATTTCACACTTATTTTATGTGCTTGATAAATGCAGCCAATTAAGCAAAACACTCTTGCTAAACTGCGATAGATATTCATAATTCAATATAATTTGCTAGATAATATTGGAAACTGTTGCTCAACTTTCATTTAACCTAGATTAATAAATTAACAAAATAGAAATATACAAAACAATTTTGTGTTCAAATATTTAAATACTATACTTATGTTTGTTAAATATTTTATTGCATGAACATCTTTTGAAAAGATAAATTATGCTTATTAAGTTTAACACAACTCATTCATTTAACCTGGCTTAATTGTGGTAATAGAAAAAAAAACTATTTTCTCCTTATTGACACTAATTTCAAACATTGTTATATTCAATATTTGATTGATTTAATGTCACCTGTTATTAAATAAGAAGAAATAATATACTTAAAAATAATCAACATTATAATAAATTGCAATGAAACTTTGATAACCATTTGGGTTTACCATGAATAATGTTATAAAAACAATCACCTTGATAAAGTAGAAAATTGTTCCACATATAATGAATGATTGTTTCAATTCTCTTAAACAAATTATAATCATTTTTTCAATATTATCAAAAATGCTTTCAAAAATTTAAATGCATTGTACGAACAGTATGAGAAGAAATTATCATGGTGCTCCTATAAATATATATTTATCACTTTCACATTAAACTATTTTCTGTTTATATAAGTCTTTATAAATTATATACTGGCTAAATTAATTTTGATTTGGAATGAAATCTAAATAAACATTGATAAAACAAAATTATTATAGGTTTGTAATGATTAATTATGTCTATTTAATTTGGTTAGAGAAAACATATAAAATACATCTAGTTACTTATTCTGAATAACATCTCTTGTATTTTATCTAGTATTAGGTAATATAACTTAAAATTTATTATGTAATAAAGTGATTAATAATAATACATTAATAATATTTTGTGATCTTGGTTAAATAATCACAACATGTGATGATATTTTCAGTTTTAATTTAATAGGATAAGCTTATTAAGTTGTTCAAGTAAATAATTAATATTAAAATTATTGATTTAATTAAACTAAATAAATGTTTTTATTTATACAAATGGCCTAGAACAAATATTAATTAAAATATTCATTTAAATATTAAAGTCAATAAAATAAATAACAAAAATAAACACTATATTATTATTTTTCATCAACAGCAAGTGTGTAACACCTTTCTTATACTTAACAATATATACAGTATCATTTTAATTATTATGAATATTGAAAATACAATTAAAATATTATTCAGAGTTCTCTGTTTTATTGGTTGTGTTTATCAGACATTGAATATCAGTTTCATTTATTTTTCATATAACACCACAACTAATGTTAAATATGAAACGGAGGACACGATCTCATTGCCGGCAATCACTCTCTGCTTTGAGAAAGTAATACTAATAAATGAAAACTTATTTAAATTTAACAAAAATGAGACAAATCTTAGAAGTTATTTACTTAAATCATTTAATAAGCTGACAATCCAAGATCAATTTAATTCACTTGATGGTGATCAAGGTCTATTTACCTGTACCTTTAATAAATATAATACTGAGTTAGGTCGGTTTGTTGATTGCAATACAATCATTGATTACAAGCGATCTATAAGTGATTACTTTTATTGTTTTACGATATTCTCACAAATGAATGGAACAGTGGATGAGAAATATTTTAAAAAGAATCGACCAAGTGGACAAAATAATCAACTAGGTGTTTTAATCAAGGTTAATAAATATCAAAAAGCTCATTATTATCTCAATATTCATTCAAGACATATGCAATTGGACGTAGGTGGCAGTGCTAATACTGTGTTTGGTAATACATATAATTCAGACTTTATCACGATAAGATACAGTAAAACAATTAAAATGTTCATGTTCACACCAAAATGGAACGCTTGCGCCACAGAGCCAATAGAAAGTTGTCTAGCTAAATGTGAAATAAATAATGTTCTCAAATATATTAATAAATATCACAAGGATCATTTAAATTACAATAAGACTAGCGTGTTGAAATTTGCTAACACAACGGAGGTGAAAATAGGTACCGATGAAAAATGTGAAGGTTCATGTTATTTGATGATTGAATGCTATAAAGAATATTATCTTCCAATGTCTAGAATTAATAATTATTTTAAGACAAACAGTGAACATGATATTTATATTTATTTCTCATCAATACCTGTCACCATTTTTGAAATACACCTGAAGATGTCATTTGAAGAATATCTATGTCTTGTGTCCAGTATTTTCAGTCTTTGGTTTGGATTTTCTGTTTTAATGTTCACTGATTTTTGTGAAATTATTTTTCAAAATTTATACAATTATTGTTATTTTAAATATTGTAATCATTTTACTATTAATTTGTTTAATGTTAAGCCAATTACTGGAAATTGTAATTTAAATATATTAGATAATGTTATCGATAGAAGATAAATGATCATGATGATTATCTTAGCACCCATAAAACTATCGTTGCAGAATGAGGAAGAATAATCCACCTACCTAAAACACCATTCACATAAATGATATGAGAAAAGTAATTTAGACAACATTTCTCATATTTGAATTATTGAACCACACAATTTACATTGGTTACTTATAAAGTATGATTGTAATTAAATTAACATTCTGTTTTGTTTTATGTAAATATTGATCTAACAGGTTCACTTAATAAATTTAATCATTGTCTACACAGTATATTCTCATATTTACAATGTATACAAAAATATAGCATAAATTCAATATTTTATGTTATTTTCGCTGAATTTAATACAAACATTCATTTTAAATCGTTTTTATATTTTAGATGGATAAATTAAATAATAGTAGAATGATGATGTTAGTTATTTTGAAAGCACTTCAATATAGGTGATTTTGTAATAATTACAAAACTAATTATAATAATGGGAAAAGTATTTAAATTTATTGTAAGAGTTGTGTGTTTTAACGATAATATTTGTCCAATCAAGTGATCAGGAATTAAATATTAATAATCCTAGTTTATATTTATATTTTATATTGGTGGCCTTTATATAATACTGATTATAATGGAGTGTGCCGAATAAAACTAATATTGATAATTTGTAAAATGTGTAAGTGTATTCAAAACTGTATTTATATTTGATATTACATTTAAATAAAAAGATATCTTGAAATGTTTTCAGTCATTGTTTGTATTGATTTTAATCATTTATTTGCTCTCTATAGCAGAGGACTGTCCACTAAGTGCTTGATTGTATTCAACATTATATCACTTATCATGATATTTGTTATGCACTCTGTAATTTAATTTATTGAATAAGAGTTTACCAATCGATGTGTGTATCATGTAAATATAAGAAATAAACAGGTTGATTTAATGAATATTTTATCATTGCTTATCAATTCTGTTTTTTTATTAAGTTTACAAATATTTTGCATAAATTCAATATATTTTGTTATTTTCACTGAAATTAATTCAAGCATTCATTTTAAATCGTTTTTTATATTTTTAGGTGGATCAATTCAATAATATTAGATTGCTGATATTAGTTTAAGCAATTGAATATAGGTGATTTTATATAAATTGCAAGATTAATTATAATAATGGGAAAAGTATTACAATTTATTGTAAAAATTGTGTGTTTTATTGGTTGTGTTTATCAGACATTGAATATTAGTTTTATTTACTTTTCATATAACACCACAACTAATGTTAAATATGAAACGGAGGACATTATTCCGTTGCCGGCAGTCACTCTCTGTTTTGATAAAATATCATTTCTTAATGAAGTATTTATTAATCAAACACTTATTGAATATAAATATTCAAGTAATTCATCACAATTTGATTATCTGATGGATTCCATGAATAAAATTAATATTAAAGGTCAATTCAAATTATTAATAGCATCAAGACAATTTTACAAGTGCACCTACAACAAGGACTATTTAAAACTTCGCAAGTTTACTGATTGCCTCTCAATAACTGATTTTAAATTGTCATTAAGTGATAGAAACCTTTGTATGACTTTGTTTTCACAAACAAATGGCGAAGAAAATGACAATTATATCATCAATCATAACTCAAAAGGAATGCACTCAGATACCATGGTCAATATTGTCTTAGATAATATGTCTAAGATTAAGCAAGGCTATTTTAAAGTGCACATGCATCCCAGAACCATTGAGCTGAACACAGCTGATGAAGGAAACTATGAATATATTGATTGTACACTTAATTACACAAATTATTTGGTCATTAAATACAGTAAAACAATTGTGAAATACATGAGTAAACCAAAAGTGAAAACATGTTTTCATAACCAGACAAGAGATCAATGCATTGCTGAGTGTAATGTCCGTCACATTTATAACTTGGAGAAAAAGTTTCCAAAATATTATCTGACCTCTGATTTAAACAGTGAACTCATGTTTAAGACTACAATCAATACGTCTTATGATTATGATTTAAAGTGTGAAAGGTTGTGTCAGTTATATACTGAATGCAATAAAGAGTATCACATATTAATTACAGATAGGGGTTATTATCCGGGACTCACCGAGAACAATTACGATGTTAATATTAGGTTTCCACCCAATCCCACAACAGTGTATGAAATTTACCTAGTTATGTATTTTGAAGAATACCTGTGTCTTGTATCTAGTATTCTGAGTTTATGGTTCGGTTTCTCTATAATAGCATTGCCTGATCTAGGTCACAATGTTTTTAATAAAATAAAAATTGTATTAAATAATAATAATATATACCATGCACATTTTAATTGTAAAACTCCTATTTTCTCATTAATTTGAATTATACATGCATATTTACGCAGTTGTACTGTACCTAGATGTTTGTGTAAATGTTTAAAACAAATATTCACAAATATATTTAAGACCAGCAAGATCAAATATATTAATACATTGAATTACAATGTAATATGATAGTTTTTAACATAAATCAGTCAAGATATATTGCTTGATATACTGTTTGTGATTATTATATTGATGTATGGGATTATTATGAAAATTAAATCATTTTCATTAGAGACAGATCAATCAATTAATCGATGCCAGATAATTATTATTTAAATTAGGTATGTGATTATTATTATAATTAAATCATTGTCATAGAGACAGATTAATCAATTAATCAATGGTCAGAGAGTAGATAATTATCTATATGGAGATATTTATTATTTAATTTTCAAAGTTGAATTCAATATTAGTGTATCAAGGTAAATAATTATAATTATGTTAAGATTTCTCCGTTTTAGAAATCTTTTAAATATAATCTTATTATTATTTAATCCACTTAAAGTCAGAATAAATGAATTGATCATTATTTATTATAATAAAGTGATATTCACTGAGCAAGATGAGATTAAAATAATTGAAAGGTTGGAAAGCTTTCATTCAAAAACATTGTTTTTGATTACACGTACTTCTGATGAATATATGAATGGATGTCGAAGTAAATGGAAATTATTTTTATGTGTTTTATGTAAAATCAATTCACTGTTAGTTGGGTTTAGGTATTTCATTGGTGTTGTGTTTGTCGATGACTATATCCGTGATCTGACATGTAATGCCAACCATTACCTTGGTAATGCAAGAATAATCAATCTATTATTATTTTTAAACAGTTATTTAGCCTGCTTAACTACAAACACATTAATCGTGTTTAATAATGAATATCAAAGGAAGTTTCAATACATTGACTTTATTTATAAAGTAAAATATAGATTGATCAATTATTATTTAGACGGTATTTATCAAGTAAAATATTTCAAAACGTTGAATTTAATCACCTTGCTAAGTTGGCCATCATTTGTATTAATATTTGTATCAATTTTGACAATACTAACCGTTCCCTCAATTATTGGTTATTTTGATAAAGATTTAAATTTTTCGTTAATCGCTTTAATCATAAATATATCCATGTTAATTTTCTGGATTTATGATTTAACTTCACTAATTATCAATGGCTCACTTATGGGTATTGCAGGTACAACTTATTTTCTATATCAATTTAAGCAGGTGTATTTACAAATGCTAAATCATATTAAAATCAATGATATTTCTGGCATTAAAAATGATATTAAAATTCATAATACAATTACAAATAACTTAAAACAACTGAATGAAAATGTTGTTAAATATTGTGTGTTTGTTATCATCAAATTGTTTAAGCCTATTGTAAATATCTCGGTTTATTTGTCATTATCACCTAGTACAATATTTATTGGTAAATTTGTTATCACAAATATTTCAATTACTCTAATTTTGGCAACATTTTTGTTAACTTATTTATGTACTGTAATAACTAAGGCAGCACATAAACCGCTTGCCATTCTTATTTCATTTGTAAATAGGACACAGATGAATTTGAATTTAAATGATTATTGGAAAATTCAATCATTTATCAGTCACCTGGCTGAATATGAAATTGGTGCAACTTGCTTAGATTTG
The DNA here is from genome assembly GCA_034687845.1 of Pantelozetes paolii. Taxonomy (NCBI): domain Eukaryota; kingdom Metazoa; phylum Arthropoda; class Arachnida; order Sarcoptiformes; family Oribellidae; genus Pantelozetes; species Pantelozetes paolii. The sequence goes on from JAQGAT010001777.1 coordinate 7,536, forward strand.
TTTCCATTAAATAGTTATAATTATTTTGATTACATAATGGACTCATTTGCCAGTTATTTATTAATGTTAAATTTAATCAAGAGAATTGGTTTTTAAAATTAATTTGCTAAACTTAAAAGTAATCTGAGATTTAATTGTTGCGAGATTAGTTTTCAATGAACTACAAAGTGCCGTTTACAATTGGCGGACACAGAATAGATGGATGGCTCAAGAATATTGGTGGGGCAACTCAGAGAGTGGTGCAAACATAATTAAGTAAATCAATTAGACCTGTAACAATTTCAGATCATATATACACGATATTGTTAATACTGTATTTGTCCAAACAAGGGATCAGGAATTAAATATTAATAATCCTAGTTTATACTTATATTATATTTTTATGGTCTTCATATTATACTTATTACAATGGAGTGAGCCAGATTCATTATTACTGTAGAGATAATTATTAATTTGTAAAATGTGTAAGTGTATTTATATTTGATATTAGGTTTCAATAAAAAGATATTTTAAAATGTTTTCAGTCATTTCTTGTATTGATTTGTAATCATTTATTTAGTCTGTATAGCAGAGGACTGTCCACTAAGTGCTTGATTGTATTCAACATAATATTTGTTATGTATTGAGTAATTTAATTTATTGAGTAAGTGTTTAGCAATTGATGTATGTATTTATATCATATAAGAAATTAACAGGTTCAGTTATTGGATATTTTTATCATTGCTTATAAATTCTGTTTATTTATTAGGTTTACAAATACAGTATTTTGTATGAATTCAATGGTTTATGAAATTGTAATATAAATGAAAGCAAATATCAATTACTTTAAGATTTTATTGAATATTATTAATGGATTGTATAAGTTTTAAAAGAGATTCAATCAATGTGACATTAATGTTAGCGCTTAGGTAATGGTCAGATAAATAGTTTTAAATATAATTTATACTAAATTTTTAAAGTATTTATTAAAAATGAAAAATATATTCAAAATAATTGTAAGAATTGTGTGTTTTATTGGTTGTGTTTATCAGTCATTGAATATTAGTTTCATTTACTTTTCATATAACACCACAACTAATGTTAAATATAAAACGGGGGACAAGATTTCAATCCCCGCAATCACAATATGTTTCATAAAAGTAACCTTGATAAGGGAAGAGTATTATAATCAATCAAGAATTTTATTCAATCTTCAGAAAAATGAAACAAAATTTAAAAAATATGTAATCAAATCATTTAATGAGCTAACAATTGGTGACCAGTTTAAATTACTTAAAGATGAGCAAGGTCTGTTTGAGTGTCATTACAACAAGTTTAATACTGATTCCGATGGTTATTTGAACTGCAAATCAGTTGTTGATTACAAGCGATCAATAAGTAATAAATTATATTGTTTTACAATATTTTCACAAATGAATAACACTGTTGATGAAAATTATTACAAGAAGAATCGACCAAGGGGACTTCTTCCTCAGCTTGGTGCTTCAATATTCATTGAAAAAAGTTCGAAATTGAGCTATTATCTCAATATTCATTCCAGACACATGGATTTGGATCTGGGTGTCAGTGCTAATTCTGTAACTGGTAATCTACTTACATCCGATTATTCCATGATAAAATACAACAAAATAATTAAAAAGATCATGTTCAATACAAAAAGAAAGATTTGCATTGAAGGAGAACCTATGGAACGTTGTCTAGCTAAATGTGAAATTAATAATATTCTTAAATATAGTAATAAATATCACCATGATTATTTAAATTACAATAAAAGTTGTGAATTAAAGTTTTCAAATTCAAAAGATGTTAAAATAAAAAGCGATGAAAAGTGTGAAGACTTATGTTATTTGAGACCTGAATGCTATAAAGAATATTATAATCCTGTTTCTAAAAATAATGATTATTTTATTGAACAAGATAAATATAAAATTTATATATTTTTCGCATCATCACCCACCACAATATTTGAAATACAGCTGAAGATGTCATTTGAAGAATATCTGTGTCTTGTGTCCAGTATTTTCAGTCTTTGGTTTGGATTTTTAATTATAATGTTCACTGATTTCTGTCAAATTGTTGTTAATTAATATTTATCATGATGCATTAATAATTTTAATTTGATTAACCAAGATCATAATTTTAGTGAAAATTCAACAAAAGTGTCTCCAATTAAAAAATTTAGGAGAGCTTTAAAATTAAGAAAAATTTTAAACATTAAGAATTATATTTGAATCAATTTCTATAATTACCATAATCAATTTATTGTGAATATGATATTTTGTACACAACAGGGGAATTTTCACAACAGGGAGTTTTGTACACAGTAGAGGACTTTGAGTGTACAACAAAAGTCTGTAGTTTTGATTATTTATTCACTGCTTTTTAAATTTGAATTTTATGTAAAAGTGTTATTTATTTGAAATAAAAACTACTGTTAATTGAGATTTACTTTTCTGGAGATAAGAAGTGATAAACACTTATCTAATCTCTAAGTCTTTTGAATTGAGAGTAGAGTTGGAAATCGTTTTTCACTATAAACTGAAAGTAATTCTTGTTTTTTGTTTGAATAATGATTTCAACTCTCATTTGAATGCAAAGAAAATGAAATTACTTTTCAATGTTTTCTTCCTTCTGGTGGTCACAGCACTGGCCGCCAAAGGCGAACAAGAGGCCGTTGAACCCGTCTCCTCCGACAAGTTGGCCCAGTATTCCTCCTTGGTAAGTTATCATACACACTCTATATATGTAAAAACACATTTTAATACCTATGAAAGGCCTCTTGTTTTGCGTTAATACACAAAGACTTTTCTTATTGTAATAAAAAAGCGGAAGAGAAGGGAAGGGCATATTTGGAGGGCATTGACCAAAACAGCGAGTGGGCCACGAGGGTCAAGTGCTGCGGCACGTGGAAGCTCAGGGACTGTTGGGTGAAGTTTGCCAAACAGAAGTGCAACGCCATGCAGGCCGAGCAGGTCCACAATCTGCCCTATGTGTTCATGAAGAACCTGGATGCGATGTGTAAGGACTACCCGCCCAACTCATACAAGTGTCGGTTTCCCGTCTGGTTTCGGGAATTTATTTTTACCAAATATGACTAAATCAACAAAGATTTCATCTTGATAATAACTCAATTGACACATGTTCACTTAATGCAATAGCATGTAATAGATATCAGTAAAATATAATCACAAAATGAAATTACACTATACTTTGTACTTTTCCGTACTTTACTTATATAATCTCAAGTTTAAATTAAGCAAGGTTGTTTATTTAAGATAATTATTTAGTGATTACTGACTGCAATAATAAGTAGTTTTAATTCAAATATTTGTTTTTCAATTCAATGAATAATAAAAATATTATTATTTAATAAAATACTTTTAAATCCTTGAGTTATAACAGGTTTTCAATAATAGTTTACATAATTTTGAATCCTTTTTCAAGTGATTTGAAAACAAATTTGACAACAATTTTAATATTTTTGAAACAATAATGAGCATGATGATTTTAGAGATTGTAAATGTGTTAATGAATATACGAAAGGAATTAATGATTACAACTTTATTTCACAATATTCTCGCAAATAAATTCAACAATTGATGAAAAGGTTTAAAAGGGATTTAAGATAAACAAGATACATATTGATTATCAAGAATTATATTGTTATATCACCATAGTTAATTTAATGTGAGTTAAACTCAAACAATTACAGTGTAAATAATGTTTGATTAAATAACATTTGATGAGTTATTGTGTTTGCAATACGTTTGAATAAAATATAATTTAATTTAATAAAACACAAGAAAATAAATATTATTTAACATTGTTTACAATATTTATAGATTTGAAGACAATTTTCTTTTAACTGAATTTTATTTCAGATTTTTAGAGAAAATGAATTGTATTTTCAGAATTGTTATAAGAATTCTCTGTTTTATTGGTTGTGTTTATCAGACATTGAATATTAGTTTCATTTACTTTTCATATAACACCACAACTAATGTTAA
>JAQGAT010001778.1:0-11536 GCA_034687845.1 Pantelozetes paolii
AGAGAGAGAGGCTACTAGTCCTGCATATTATCTGTTGGACACTAACTCTTATTGCTCTTAATGTCTGAGAAGCAAATACACCACTGCTCTGCCATTGCTCAACCATTCCTATATATGAGCACTAATGGAAATATGATAGCACTGGCCGTTCATTTAATATTGAGGTATTTCTAGCCAACGCTTCCTATGCTATAAGAATAGCTAAATCTCGTTAACAGCGGATTTGGTCTTCAGTTGTGTTGTAGTGTTGATTGGATTCACATTTTTTCTCCTTTTCATCAATTCTTTCGGTGTTTTTATTCTAATGCCAATAGTTTTGGTCATTTTTTGCTATCCATTCGTGCCATACATTTGCAATAATAGGCTTACGATATAATATATAATATTTTTATGTCTTTAAAGATTGCTTTTTGATTGTAATATACAGTATATTTTTGCATTCAATTCATAATACTTTAGTAATTGTTAACATATTTTTTGGACAAATAGTTATTATTTTCACATAATTTTAAATTTTATTCATTTCTATGAATCAAATGATTAAATATTTTTTAAATATTATTTCTTAATCTAATATTTATTTGATATGAATTCATGAAATTTTTAATATTTAAAGCATTTAAGTGTAAAACAAAAAATCATTTAATGAGTTATTTAAATGTTTGCTTGAATTACACTAATATATCAATAATTCAAGCACCTAGATTATTTTATCGATAACTATGAAGGAATATATTTAATATCAATTTATCATTAGTTGTGATAAAATGAAAGTGAAATACAATACAAATATGACTACCATTTGATGTGTTATTTATTTTCGGACACATTATAATAAAATATATAATAAAGGAGTGAATGAATGTCTGACTTCAGGCAAAAACATATAACAAATTTTTGTCTGCAGTTTCGATCGGTTGGCACAAGAAGTAAGTGAACCTCAGCTATACTCGTATGCATTCGGATGTCTGTGCCCTAAACACACGTCAAATACATGGCAATAGTTGTGTTAAACTCTCTGTTCACTTGTGTTTCACATTTCTCTAAGAGCCAGAGATATTGATGCCGAGTCTGTGCCAGTGAGAGCACATGTAGCAGAAATAGTGAAATATATTTCCCTAAAATACATGCGATAAACCCCTTCAGCAAACATATCATAGATTTTTCATTGCTTTACTTTGCTCTCAAATGTATTGCAGAAAAGTTATTGCAATAACTAAAGTGTTGATAGTTTTTGTGTATTTCATAACTTTTTGGACAAAACTCTTATCTATTATTAAATTTATTTATTTTCCACCCTTTTGTTGCTTTCATTGCTAATAAATGTTATGAAAATTATGTTCAAAACAATTTTAAATTTCATATCTCTTCCTAAAAATAAACAAATTATGAATATTTAACACAAAAATATGTTTTTATTATGAATTAAATATAAAAATAATTTTTTAATGTTTTAATAATGTTATGTAATTTGTCAGGGTAGGTTAATAACAAAAAATAAATAATAACCTTGAGATCTGATATCAGGAAGATCCATTAATAATTTGTTTTACAAAATATAAAAATATTATTCAAAACTAATTAACATTTGAACACAAAATGTATATAATATTGAATCCAAAGGATATCTATTGATAATATTAACTCAAATTTCAGTACATTCACTCAATTTTGAGTCTTTTGCTGAAAACCATATTCAATCAAAATAGGGCTCAAATTTAATGCAAAAATATTTTTATCTCAAATAAAAGCAATTTTTTTGAATATAATGATTTCTATTCAACAAAAAAAAGCTTAATATTCAATCTGTTTTTTGAACACATGGCTCAAAAAATATATGAGTAAACTGTGAAATGTGAATTAAAATACATACATATATGTGTTTGATATTTTCATACATGGAGTAGATTTCTCTCATTTTTATTTCTGAAAATATAATACAATTGAATAAAAGTTTGTTTTATTTATTCCGAATCAGTCTTTAAAAAAAAAATCTTGAAATTTATGCCAACCTTTCCTTTTCTTCCACTTATTTATGTCTAACTATATATTCAGACCTAAAGAGTGAACAAAATTTTAATTCAAGTAATTCATAGCACTGTTTAAAACATAAGGGACTCACTCTTGTCTGGCTGTTGTATGCCTGAGCTCTCAATACAGTGCCATATATTTTGAATACAAATAAATTATTGTGAATAAGAATAACTGAATTCAAGGTTTACTTCAGATATATAGACAGACATTGGATGAAAGTCTTAGAGATTGTTCACTCAATTCAAGTGTAAATAATTAGGACTCAAACCAAATGAAACTTTTTTTTGTTTTGCTTTTTGTGTCTATTATTTCATTGTTTTCCTCAACAATCGCGTGATTTCTACGGATAGGGATAGACGTGATGTGCAGTTCCTGTACTTCAGTTGATAAGGCTTTGACTTTTTTCTGTTATGTTAGAGATTAACTGAAATTTCATTTTAAAAGTCACAAAAAATAGTAATTTATTTATTGATTGAATGAATATTTTACGCAAAGTATTGATTATAATTTGAATAAATCACTGCTTTTTGAAATAATTTATAAAATTGTTACAAATATTCAAATGAATACAAAATAATCTGCAAATGATTACAAAATATAATAGTAATTATAAACAAGATTTAATTAAATTTTATTTGAGAAATGTTTTTTCATCTTAAAATTCTAGACCAAAATAGTTTTGTATTTTAAAAATAACCCAAAATCTAATATAAAATACAAAATAATTGAAAAATATTTTATTAAATTCAATAACGTATTCATTTATTTTCAATTTCCTAAATCATAAATCACTTGTTCATCAATTTTATCATGTTTATTAAATCAATAAATTATTCATGGTCGTTGGGAAATCTACTTACTCTATCCAGGTGTATATACAATCATAGCATTTATTCAATTTGTGTAAAAAACCTCAATCAATACTTACTATAGATATTCAGATATTCATGGATTTGAAAGCAATTATTGGAGGAATTAATTGAATGGAAATAGTTTTGATGTTTAGACCCTCTATTTCTGCACGATATCAATGAATTAACAAAAATATAAGTTCAAAATTAATCAATAATAAAGTGAACAGACACTGAGTTTCATGTATTTTAGTTATACTGTACGAAAAAATAATATAATATTCAATATATCAAACAATTATTAAATATTTTGAAATTTATTTAAAATATTTTAGTGATTTTATTCACAGAAATCGTCTCCTCTTTTGAAATCATATTTACATTACATTGAAATTAAAGTGATTTTGAGGTCACTATAAATATATCGGCAAAAATAATATTCACTAAAATAATCCTTTCATTAACTCTAAGACCAGAATATGATTTTGTTTTGCAAATGATTTACTGAATTTGAAACTGACTTTCACTTGAGATTATAATTAATGAATTTGAGTGTTGAAACCATTAACACATTGGGAGAAAAAATTCATTAATTAGGGCTTATATTCACCATTAAATGACATTTACTTTGATTTATGTGTGCATTGATTAGTATTATAAATATTATTAGTAGTTATCTCTAGGTTTTCATTGCGAATAAGGGGTGAAAGTATGTGAATAACCCTGTCTTTGAAAAACTCACTATTTTTAGCAAATTATTTCTGAATCTGATTTTATTCAAACATCAAATCGTTTTGAATTGAATTTTCACTCTTTTTAAGAGTAATATTCAGTTAAAATAAATAAATATTTGAGAAAAGTCATCCCAACTGTCAATAAAATATGACTTATTTAACGACTGGTTGCCTAACATGTCATCCAAACAAACATTTCTCAATGCCTTTCCTCAGACCATATCTGCATAGAAATCGACTAATCGTTCAATAATGTGAAGAAAAGTGTAGCAAAAGATCGGAAACCGGTTTAAAATAACACAAATTATAATATCTGTTAAAACAGTAGTTTCATTGAAACGTATACTTTGTTTTCAGTTATGTTTAGATAAGTGTTACCCAAAAAAAGTTGTGAAAATACTTGAATACAAGACTTCAGTAATGGTTTTGTCAGGAATTAACACAATATTTTATGTGTTGTATAGTTTGCACACCAGAAACACCGGACAAACAAAATATGTTAATCCAAATCCATTTTGATGTCAAATGATGTCTTATGTAAACTCAAACTCAATGTTTGTGTTTACGATTTATATCAATAGTGAAAGCAATCAAAATAATTAATCAGTAATTATCAAAAAACAAATATGATTTACATAGAATTTCTCACTCAGAGATACCCTGTATATATTTCCTGTATATCCAATTTAAGTTAAAAATAATTAAAAGTGTTATTAAAAATTGAAATAATATTACAAAAAATGCTTTAATAAATACATTCATGAAAATTCAAAATCAATTTCATTATACTTTCAATTAAAGTCTATTACAGAGCATATAATTTGCATAAAATATTTTGGTTTAAAAACATATTTTTAAAATTCAATTAAGGATTGAATAATAAATATTTTAATGTTAGCAATGGTTTTGACGAAAAACATAAATTCAAAAATATATTTAAGTGAAAAAAGATTATATGATTTCAAAACACTGAAAATTCAAAACTGATTTTATTATTTGAGCCTAAAATGTATTTCTTTGTAAAAAAAAGATAAAAAAAATTATATTCATTGCAATCTATTGTAAATATTAGCCCAAAATATAAATCCATGTAATGATTCACTTGACTATTGTATGCCTTCAGTAATAAAATTGATTTTATTTGAAAATTGAGTCAAATATAGTGAAGAAAAATATGAAAACTATATCTCTTTTTTGTAACTTTAATACAATTTTTACTATATTTCTAACATTTTCTCTAACTTTCGGCAAAAAAAATGTTATTTGATTACATTTGGTTCACATATTCCTGAGTCTCAACAATACCTATGTTTTTGATGGTCTGGTGGTTATCAAGGGGCCAATCGTTGAATTGCCTCAGACATAGCCCAGTCCTCTATTTGTTTAAATATTTTATGACTATTCAAATCTTGTTTGATTTGAATTTTTATTATTCAAAACCCAGAGTTGTGATCAATATTTATCAAAAATCTCTTTAAAATATTTATAAAAAAAATGTTTTTTAAAAAATAATATATTTTTCAATGTTTTTGTTATTGACGTCAATATATAAAACCAAAATATTTTGATTAAATTTTAAAAATAAAATATTTTTTATTGATTTTTTGTTTAAATAAAATCTAAAATATATAAATATTTTCAGATTAATTAATAATTTTTTGATTACTATTGAAAATATTAGATAATATTATATATAAAATAATCATTACTTCAGAGACAATCAATTATAAGATAATAAATAGTCGTATGATTTGCATAAAAATCCAATAAATTTGGACTCAATTTATCTGACGCTCAAAATATGAAGTCTTAATTGATGTTACATTTGCTTGCATTGCATAACAATTCAAATCATTGAGTCATTAAATACATTTGATGTGATGTTTAGCTAAGGAGTGGACAAAAGCTTTGTTTCAAAACTTCTATAAATTTATTGATTTTAAAACAAAATTCAGAAAATAATTTATTTTTATTTAAAATAACACAATATTTATGATAACATTTGAATTACTCTTTGGTTTCCTACTTATGCACACTTCGGGTAACAATTAAGATCTGAATTAAGATATGAATTGAGATATTGTGAATATTTTTAATAATTTAATTTAATTCATAGGAAAATAATTTCCGAAGACTTTTAACAATACTAAAGAAATTGTGAGAAATGAGAAACTATTGAATGAAAAATGCAAACAAAACCAAACCTTCAGTTCAATGAATGCATTAAATAAGTGTTTGTGTGTTAACAGATCCCAAACATAGATTATATATTAAATGAATTTTTCTCAGAATCACTTTAAAGCAAAACTTTAAACAGACTTTTGATGAAAAATATTTTAAGATTTTATTTTTGATTTTATTTTTTATTAATTACACTTTTCTTATGTTTTACAAACAAAGAGGCATTTCCTTTGAAATATCAATTTATTAAACAAAGATTTTGGATATTTATTTGAAAAATAAAACTCAAATCAGATTAAAATATTAGTGAAGTGTTGAACAAGAATTGAAAGGAAAGGCGTTTATTGATTGTCTCTGTTATATGTATTAAGAGCTGACACAGAGTCTACTGTAAATGCATTTTCAAGACTACTGTATAAGCGATGAAACGAAAATTATTATTAGTTATGGATTTGTATGTCTTTTCAATTGTATTGAATTGTAGGGAGAGTTGGATATCAGCCATGACTTGTGGCCAACAAATGCTTTTAGTTTATATCCAACGCCTCAATGCACTCAACTCTCTATGTATTCAATAATTCAATATTTCATTGCTTTCAATAATAATTGTTTTAAGTTTGCTGTCCTGGAGTTCATCAATAAAATAGTCACAAATAGGACCGAAATGTTAAACTATTATTGAATTAAAATATTTACTTTAATTTTATGCAAATTTAATCATTAGTTCATCAAAAAGTAATCCAATTTTGGGGCAAACATTGGATTGAATTTTAAAATCCTTTAATTAGTATTCAGTTTTGAGTATATCTATCACTAATTGATATATTTGTTACCCAAATAACGACTGATATTATATTAAATGAAATTATATTTATTATTAAATATATGAAAGAGTGGTGTCATTCACACAATACCTACTCTACAGTAGAGTATATTATATTACTCTTGAAGTGAACATCAATTTATGATTTAATTTGTAATAAATTAATTGAAGCAATAATTTTGATAACTTCTACACAAAAGTTAATTTACATTTGGATATAATTTATTTATTCAGCATTTGTTTCAATGCTTTTAATTGAAAAATTAGTGCAAAAGAGTTGGTTTTGTGTAGACTTTTGGAGAATTTGTTTTTCAAATAATACCAAAACGTGTTTGAATTTAAAGATGAAAGCTCAGTTCAAAGCCCAGTGCAAAGCCAAATGTAAATGACATTTCACATAACACTAAACAAATACATCGATAATTCATAGACATTAGTGAAAACTAAAAGTCAATTATTTGTACTGAATGTTGAAAAAGTCATTTCAAATTTGCAGTGAAATGTAATTTCAAATTAAATCTTCAAATCTGTAATCAATTCAACAGAATTTGTATATATTTTTCTCTTTAGTATAAAAATAATTTCAATTCAATTAAACGATTGAATAATATTTTCTCTAAACCCAAGCAAATACGTGAAAATTGCATTAATAGTCATACGATTCCCTCTTTTTTCTCTACAAATGGTGTAAAAATATATCAAAATGTTAGCGATTGTACAGTAAATCAAATAAATTCAGGCATAAAATAACTGACATTACTTTCACTGAGAAAACAGTGTTTGCTTTGATTTCTCTTCTTCTCTGCATATTCTCTGCCATTGAATAACATTTACAGTATATGAGAGATATTTCATCCCCTTTTCAATGCTATTATAGCCGCCAAAGGGTCCCAACATTTTGGCAAACATTAGTGGAGACTATGCGCTGAGAAATGACTGAATTATTTCTCTTTCATTCAAATACTTCTCTTTATATATAAATTATTCTCTGTTTAGGAAAATATATTTTGCATACTCTCATACCCTTACAATACCTACCCTTAACTCTGCATTCTTTCCCTAAACTCTGCATTTTTCAATCATTTATTACAAATACAACAACTTTGTGGCACTTGTTATTAATAATGCCCTGATTTTAGGCTCAATTTATATAAAATCAAATTCAAATAAATTCTTTACATTTTAAACCAAGAATTAGTGATTTTTAATACAATATATACTCAGAAATCAAATCAAACATAACTTGTTTTGCACTTTATCTCAATAATTATGCACATATGTGATCCCTGGCCAACATTGAATCCAAACTAAGTTAAGTGGAGATTGAGTGCAATATTTATTTCAATAAAGTTTAACATTATTTACAATTATGTGTATAAAACCTACATTTTTTTAATCAATTATTCAAATCTTGAGATTTTGATACTTTTGTAATAAATTAAACAAAAAATTATTTAAACATTAAATTTATTTCTATTCAAAAACTCTTCATCTTTTAAACCAATGATAAAATAAATTTCAATTAAACCTAAAACTGATTAATAGCTGACTATTAGTCATTTAGCTTTAAAGCAAACTTAAGGGGGTATAAAACAGATTAAGGGTTATTATCAAACAATATATTCAAATTATCATTTAGAGTTAATGTGATTTATAAAGAAATTGAACAAGCTTGATCACTATTAACCTGATAAATAATAATATCAATTTGAATTCATTGATATTATATTCAGAGTGAACTAAAAAATATGTTTTTCCAATGTTTTTATGAATCACTTGAAGGGGAGAATCCCTTTTGGGCTTCAAATCTCATATCATTACAAATAATATCAGTTTTGAAGAGCAATTGTCTAATTCTCTTGAATTAGATTCCGAAACAAATTTTCATAAATCAAATAAACATAACATAACAGTGTTGTACCACTTATTACACATAAAAGGGTTTTCTGTAATACCTCTCATAAATTGAGAGACGATTACTCATAAAATGTATTCAAGATTTGAGTGAAAATGCTTTCTATGAAAGACATAACTTCCCAGTGAAGACAAAAAACACATTTCAGTTGTTTATCAAAAGAAATTATTTTGTTTTTCTTTAGAGCCTTTCAACTCAACGCTAAAAATTGAGTTTAAAGTCCTTTTCATTGAAATATTAATATTATTTTTCATTTCTTATTATTACTGTATTTAATATACGATAAACTCAGTAATAGTTTCATTGAATATATATTTTACATATTTATACATAAGATTAGAGTATTTTTGAGTGAAAATGAGTGAAAAAAAATTATTTTTAAATATTTAAAAGTTTTTAATGTTTTTCTGAAAAAATTCTTTTTACATTAAATACTATTTTCATTTAAATTCAGAGATCAGTCGTTAAACAAAGATTAAATAAACAAAACCATTCAATGCTTTCTATACATTGAGTAGATGTTAAGCACAGGGAAATATTATTTACAAAAAATGAGTACAAAATAATGATTTGTGTTATTATCATACATACGGTATGAATGGTTTGAATAATTAGGAACCGAATCATTTTGTTTGAAAAATAAAAAATTCATTCATTTATTTGAAAGCAAATAAAAAGTTCTTTACTTTAAATAAGTATTAAATTTTTATAACATTTTTATTATTCAAACAAAAATTGTTTCGTCTTTTTGTGTAGTTTTTCTTTCATTTCATGTCTACTAAAGTATTACTCAATTTTTTTATTGAACGCAAAACAAGGGTCTGTCAATCAAACCCCTACTGAACACCCCTTAGTTTTATGTATACTGTGCACACATTGGAGACAATATTTTGATAAAAGTATATATCATTTCATAACTTTCAGTGCAATTCATAATTCATCTCAAACTTTAAAAATTTAATGAAATTTTCTGTTTTGTCTGTTATTCACAGTATATATCGATATTTTCAATACATTTGACGTAAACTAAGGTTTTTTTGACTAAAATTCTTTGCACATAAGCATTGAATACAATATTCAATCGGCAGTTGTGTTACTACTCCTAACATACTATCAAACGATTTGAGAAATACTTGAATCAAAATTTTATATTCAATGCAAAAGCAAAACGAAAAATCAAAAATCTGGTGACTCTTTGATTGAAGAAGTGAAGGAACGGTGGATTCTATGGACGCATGAGTTATCAATTTGAATTTTACCAGTGATTTTTCAATAGGACGTGCAAACAGGGGAGAAGGGGTATTATATTTATCAATTCTCAGAGGGAGTATAGGGGAAATATCACCCATCACCCTTTAGTCCATTAATATTTACTGTTTTATTATCTTTTGCAGTTATGTTCATAGCTTTTCCCCTTTACTTATGTTTATATTTAATTCAAGGGTTATTCAGATCTTTGCTTAGCTTTGGGCAGACCTTTGCATTTATTTGAACTTATTTTAACAAAAAATACATGAAATATAAGTCAAATAAATAAAAGATCATTCAATGCATTGGCAGTTGAGTTGTGTTTTCATGAATTCATAAAATATATTAATAAATATTTATAAAAAAATACAAAACAACATAAAAATGATATAAAACTCACCCTTCATATACTACTTTCTACTTTTTCAAAGTGTACTTAAAATATGTTTTTATTGTAAAAATAACAAAAAACTTATTATGAATTTTGTTTCAAATAATTTCATAAATATTTAATTTTTATATTATTTTTATTTCAACTTCATATGCTTTTTATGATTTGAAAAAAGGAAATTGGTAAATTACATGATTAAATCTTGTCCTGGTCATCAATCTCTTTACTTCAAATACTTTACTAGCTAAATTTACAATAATTTCAATTATTCAACATATTTTCTACCAAATATATAATCGATTAAGTGCTAGATGTGTTATATATGAAATTTAAGGGGTATTTTATTTTCTCTCCCCTTCATTGTCCTTTTTATCATTTTATAAATTTCATATAAATTATATATTATATTAAAGAGTAGTTTCAGTCTAACAATCAAATCGATAAGCGAATAATCTATTCCATTCCCATCCTGTCCTCCCTTTCCCATCACTACTACTCTACAAAACTGATTAAGAATTTAGTAGTTTTTGATTTTCTATTCTCTAATTTACACCCCTTTCCCACACATTATGGGCACAAACCCTCTAATATAGTGCACCAAAAATAGCAGTCATTGTATCACTAAAATAATTGAGTCTTTTCTAGCACTCAATGAAATTAATAATTAGTAATAATTAGTAGTTTTTTCATCAAATATTGTTTAATTTATTTCAAAAACAACTTTCCCTACAATTAATAGTGGCGAACATCAGTTCCCCAACGAATCCATTGCCTCAATGCGTGTATAATTGAATTGAAGTTCATTTTAACATCAAATACCTGTGCAATGAGTCAGAGAGTGAGACCAAGACTCTATTTCTCCTCTCCTTTAATAACAACGCGTTCAGCTTTTTTGATAAATACATTAAACCTAACATTCAATGCATTCTTTGCCACAAATTATATTACATTTGCATTAATAATAGTTTTATATTAATATACATTCAATGAAATACTATAACATAATCAACAAAACCGGACACAAAATAAATTACATTAATTTTCAGTAATACTTATTCAATGAATTTTGATTAGACGAGAGGAACGGTAGAGTGAAGTCACTAATAATTTCTTTCTCAATCAATTACATTATACCTGTGCTCTACTACTGTCTGATATTCTGATGCTAAGGGGAAATCCTAAACCAAACTTTCTATACACAGAAGTTGTCCACAAATTAGTTGTAATTATTTGTAATATAAATACAGAATATTTTGCTGATAAGCAGATGAATGGATTAACTCATAGATCAAAACAGGGGCTTTCCTAGGAAAAGGGGGATAACTAAATAACATGGATGAAACTATCGATATATTATGT
>JAQGAT010001779.1:0-11530 GCA_034687845.1 Pantelozetes paolii
CAAGAGATCAGAGAAGTGATCCAACCCTTGCGTATCATCACTCAAGAGGTTAAGCCTGTGCTCGAAGAAGTCAACACTTTGGTGGCCAGAGGTGAGCCTCGATTGAAGA
Source organism: Pantelozetes paolii (assembly GCA_034687845.1). NCBI lineage: Eukaryota > Metazoa > Arthropoda > Arachnida > Sarcoptiformes > Oribellidae > Pantelozetes > Pantelozetes paolii. The sequence goes on from JAQGAT010001779.1 coordinate 110, forward strand.
CAGTCGTAGCACCCGTTCCCGTATCCGCTGGAATCGCCGCTCCCGTCGGTGTTGCCTCAGGAGGTTTAGTTGCCGGTGATTTGGGATTGGCTGGTCATGGACTTGCCCATGGTGGTATTGGTGGTATTGGTGGTGGTCTGGCCACCTTCGGTAGTCTGGCTGCCTATGCCAAGGGTGGTATCCATTACGCAAAGAGTTCATAAATAAGACCTAATTTTGTTGTTATTTGAATGAAATGTTTGAAAAAATTATTTATATTTAAAATAAAATAGAAATTTATTTTCAGTTTCAAAAATATATATAATTTTTGTGTTAATAAACAATATTTAAAAAAAAGTTTAATTATAAATATTGTCTCAAATGGTCTGACATTTGGTCTTATTTTAGGACTTCTTCTCAACAACTGATTGTTTTAAACGCAAATCAATTCATAATTATTGCAAAAAATAAATATTTTTGAAAAACTTTGAAAAATTTAAAAACAATTTGTAAATAGTTTTAACAATTGATTGAAATGTTTTCAAAATTCATAAAATATTTTTCAGTTATGAATCCCTCACTTCATACCTACTGGTCGTGGATAGGGGTGTCCGACCTTCTGCGGTGGATACCACAACTTGACCTTCTTTTGCGGTGGTATTGACTACTGATGACAGTAAAGGAAGGAAGCGATTGTATGTCACCGATGGACACATCCGGTGATAACTCTGTGGTAACACTACTGAAGACCGACCATTCAGTGATGCCTCCAATTCTCAGTCTTTACCGCATTTGGACTCAAACTTCTGGATCCAAAACCACTTCATTTCAATTTCATTCATAGAGAGTATTGTTTATATTTTTTTTTATATTTTAAAATACATTTTTAATTTTATTTGAAATACATTTGAGTTTTAAATATTTGGGAAACTTTGAGATAACTTTCATTGGATTTGTTGTTTAGGTTTGTAAAGAGATTGGGATTCACTTAAAAGTGATAAAAAATACTTCAATTTTTGGACAATAAATGTTTTCTTTAAGTGTTAGCATAGGATCTGGTATTCAATTGGAGACTAAAAATGTTTAAATTTTTAAAATAAACTTGCTTAATTCACTCGTGAGTCAAATGATATTAAGTTAAAATCTCAAGATTTGAATTAATTATAAATATTTTATAAATTTATTCAAATGTCAGAAATCTTAAGGTTTTATTCAAATTGATTATCAATTTCTGATAATCTATTCATATTTTAAATGAAGGGTTAAATCAAGAAAAATATAAATCTTTCCAAACCTTAGAATAAATCTTAAATCTAATCAATCACTCAATGATTAACCAATGAATAGATGGTCTAAAATAAGTAAATTACTATTTCATCAATAATTTAATTGATTTTTATGTCTAAATATTTTCTTTTGATTTTTTCATTGTTATCAATATTTTATGCATTTTTATAAATAATTTATTAAATATTGATTTCAATTGAGAGACAAAAACGTAAAAATGATTACAATTATAATTAAGAAGTTTTCTTAAATAAAACAAATGATAGAAATAAAAGTATTATTATATATCCAATGCTAACAACATATCCATAAACCACTTGTTCATCATATATGGACCAACTCCTCAACAGCACTGACCTCAAGGCCTCTATCGGTGAAGTCAACGGCGCATACCGTGAAAACACTTGAAAATATTGAGGCATTGCTTCTATGGGCCAAAAGACAGCGCAAAACATCCACATCGGGAACACAAGACTGAATACAATTATCTATAAATGAAATAAATTTTATTAGTGTTCAGGCGTTCAGGCGTTCAGTCGTTCACTCGTGTCATGAAATCAGAATAAAATTCAAAAATACATTTTTCAGATCTTATTTTTGCTTATACTTAGGGGTATATATTGTTTATTGAATTTTAATGACTTAAGCCCCTTATTATTTCAATTACTTATGAAATCAAAGATATTTTAAGATTTTATTCACTTTTTTGTGACAAAGGTTTTGATAGAAATGATAAAAATTGTTAGTTTAAGGAAATTTATGTAAACATTACTCTATGTGTGGCTTAAAGTTATTGAAATAAAGATTTTGTTTTAGATTTTTTGAAATATCGATAAAAAAATTAAAAATGATTTTCATTTCATTGAATAAAACATTTCTCTTGTATTTGAAATAAATATCTAAAAAAGGTATGAATTTTAAGCAAATTTTATATTATATTCAATGAAAATTCAAATATTTGATAGTTTTATCAGATTTTAAATAAAAGTAATCCATTCCTCCCTTTCATCAGATAATATACAAATCAGATAATTATTTGATTCATATTTTAAACGTTTATTCATTACAAAGATAGTTAAAAATTGCATTTCCCGTCTGTCTGTCCTCAATGTAAATCTTTTCTCATATTTAACATATTTTTTACCGATATCTTCACAAAAATATACATAATTTGCACAAAAAATTATCGCAATATTCCTGTCATTACTTACCAAAGCTATGGCCTCATCAGAGCTGACGATTGAGATTAAGAGTCCGAAACTCATTCCCTGTAAACCCTGTAATAGTATGATAGAGAAGGCATCGAATACCGAACCCCTGATCGGTATATCAAATAAAACAAATGAGAAGATCATCATTAATACTGTTTTTGCAAACACACAAAGGAATAGCATAATTATGTGTGCGATCAGTATTTCGCCTGAATTAACACCGGCTACCAATGCTCTGTCCAAATGTCCGTCCTTTCGCTCAATTACTATTAATAGCGATGAAAATAACATTGTGGTCACATGAATGGTCGCTATTATAACACCCGGTGCTGTAAACTCATAAATAGATGAATTCATGTAACCATAAATTGGTTCCTTCACTTGGAATGGTATGGAATAAGTGCTGGGATTGAAGCCCAGGTCAGACATATATTTATTCAGAAACTGTTGTGAACTTTCTAGTATTGAGTGATGAATGAAAGGACTGACAGCAGAGTTAGACATATCCGCGTATAGCCTTACATGACTGTCCTTTACTTCTTCGTCGGTCAACTCGTATGGGTTGTGAAGTCTGCCCTCAAGACTGTCACTGAAGTTATGGGCGAAAGTTACAGCAAAATATGATTTCCCTCTTCTGACAGATTCAATGGCTTTATCCCTGTCTTTGTAAAAGTGTTTAGAAATCACTTTACTATCGATTTGTTCTAAGAATAGATGCGACAAATCATTGTCAACATTGGGTTCGTGTATAGCAATGACTATATCTCTAGGTTTACCGCCGGTGCACAAACAAAACAGCGTTATCTGTATCAGTGGTAACATAAGTAACATAATTAAAATTATTGGGTTTCTTATGATCCGGGTCTGACTTCTCCACAAAAGAGCTCTAATATGTTTGAAATCAATTAATTTCTTCTGATTTAAGCATAAATTGTTTGCAAAACTGTTTTGTTCATTGGATTGAGGTTTCAATGAATCGATTGTCTGTAATCTGGGACTGGATTTTTGGTCAATTGATATCTTGAGAAATGCTTCTTCAAGTGTTCGGCACTGATATCTGGCTAACAGTTCCCGAGGGTTTGATTGGACTAATAGTGTTCCGGACTGTATGTAAGCGACATTAGAGGCAGTGTTGGCCTCTTCCAGATAGTGGGTCGTTATCACAACTGTTGTGCCTTTGGGTGCAAACCATTAAACATTAATTTAAAGTTTGGGTCAATTTTTAATAAAACAATATTTAGTTAAATATTTTGAAAAAATAAAATCAAATTAAAAAATCGGTTAATATTTGGTTGTCTTTTAACTTATAATTTGCACTCAATTTAAACACATTTAATGGTCTGCAGAGAAATTAATGTGAACTCAAAGGACCTAAATCTCAGTCAAACCTATCTATCATTTCCAGTGATTAAGTGAAAGTATTTGTCAATTACTTCAACAGTAAATCAAATTTCAATTTAAAGGGTTATGTATTGCAAAACCAGTTCAAAGATTAGGGAAAACACAAATCCTTTTTAACTCCGTTTCCGTTCAAATGTCTGTCTTTTAACAATAAATATAAAAATCTTGAACTTGACCTAAAACCCTGATCAGTTTAAAATTGCAATCAATTTGTATAAAATTAATTAATTATTTAATAAATTTATTTATGAGAAAAAAATATTAATATTTAACGCAAAAACTCAAAATTAAATAATGAATTAGTTTTTTGTTTATCTCTTAAAACATCAGTTATTGAGTAAATCATTGAAACATTTGAAGGAATTTATATAATATTCTGTAGTTTTATAACAATTATTAAAATGAAATGCAAACTAAACTAACGACTAATGAATTCATTAAACTATCGTTTAGTTAATTATCAATTATTAAACACCTGTCCATTAAAACCAGGAATAATTATAAATAATTGTTTTTTTAAACAATAATTAATTTTAATTAAAAAATTGTTTCATTATTTAGTTATTTATAGTTATTTTATTTTTTGTAATGTTTTCATTGTTTTTGTTAAGCTATGGCCTGAAAACTCAATTAATTTTAAATTACTTAATAAATCATTGATTCAAAAGAGTTATGTAGAAAGAGTTAAGTCACGTGTATTATTGAACGATACCTTGGTCAGTGTAAATGTTAAGGTTTGAAAACTCCTGGTATTTAAAGGACAGTCGTTAAAGAAAATCTTAAAAATAACCTTAAGATTAAAATATTTGAAAAAAATTTCAATTAATTCAAAGTCCAAAGATGTTATCAATTTATTATTCAAATCCTTACAACAAAACTAAACCTTATTTGTAATCTAAACGAGAATTGAAGGCAAAACTGATTTTCCAATAGATTTTTGTACAAAAGATTTGACTTTTGTTTAAAAAAAACTTTAAATAAATTATATTTTGTATTCAATGAAAAATCTTATCTATATTTCTAGTAAACAATAAATAATTTATGTCTCAAATAGTATTAAATTTATGACAAATACTCTGATATGAAAATGAATTCAAATGTAATTTTTGCTTATTTTTTTAACACAAAACTTAAATCATTTAAAATAAAAATCAATTTAATTGAAACAAACCGTCGTTTTTACACATATCCTCCAAATACTGCCAAATACGACATCTGAGCACAGAATCGACGCCAACCGTGGGTTCATCTAATATAAGGAGCGGTGGCTTATGAAACATAGTGACAGCCATTGACACCAATCTCTGCTGACCGCCACTCAACTGACCGATCAGTTTCTCCTTTTGTGTTAAATTCAATAATTCCTTCAAATGTATAATTCTTTCCCGAATTTTGCTGAAATCCAAGTGATATAGGATTCCGAAGTAATACAGGATTTCAGTTATTGTGAACTCATTGAATAGTGCCGTCTCCTGAGGCATATACCCGACCCCTGCCCCGGGTATGTTGGACTTAGAGCTGGCGGGTCTGACGCCAAACACTTTTATTGTGCCATTCCTTGGCTTTAATCGTCCCAATACTAAACGCAAAAGTGTTGTCTTTCCACAACCACTGGAGCCCAACAAACCAAATATACGGCCTATTATTGAATGCATTTGTTGTTTGAATTGAAGAAAATTGAAAATTATTTCATATTTTATATACCTTTTGGTATTTTAAGACTCAAATCATTGAGAATTAAGGCTTTCTTGTTGTAACCAAAGTCAACATTTTGTACGTCCACTGCCGGCCGGCACTCAAAGATTGAGTAAATATTATTATAATTATAATTAAAATAATTGATGTTTTTCTCAAACATATTGATTCTTAATAGTTCTGGCTCCATTTTCAACACTGAAATAAATGGTTTTAAAAAATGTTAATTAATTTATAATTAAAGTCATTTTAGTCATTAAATGTCATTAAATGTCTAAATTTTAATCAATTATTTAAACCTTTAAGAAAATAAACATCAAATCAATGAAAACTCAGCACATATTTAGGAGTTTATTCATTAATTCATTTATTTTATAATAAGTCTCATAAATATTCACAAAAATAGGAATCAAATAAATACTGAAATGAGATTTGCATTAATCTTTAAGAGTTTTTGTGATTTCAATAAGTGATGAAAATTTTTATTTATTTTGTGTTTTAACCAGAAATTTGTTAAAAATTTATTTTGTAATCTTAAATAAGTTTGTTTTCCCTGTATTTCCCTTTCAATGGTTATATATGTTGAGAATTTGGGTAATTTTCGCACAATATTTGCAACTTTTGTGTGAAACTGTTTACCCACAACTGGTGACAATCTAACCTTGCTTGTTTGCACTCTCTTTGAATTTTGTACAAAATTATATTTTTAATTTAGTATTAGTCATAGATTTTGCGTTAATTATGAATAAAATATAAAAATAATTGCAGATTTGATAAGATTTGATGATCTGATCGATAATATAATTATAAAATATAGTGAAAATGAAAATCAAATTATTGTTTCAATGAATGAATAAGTTTTTGAAAGCTATCTAAAAGTTTTACACTTTTTGTACTTGAAATCAGTTTTCATTAAAGTTTTAATATAACCTTAAAATTAAAATTTTTTAAATATTTTCATCAAATTTATTCATAAAACTTGAGAATCACTAAAAACAAACTATTCTTAGTCCATTCTAAATTATAAATAATTAAGTAAACATGATCAATTTATTATAAAGTAATTGCCATGTTTATTTTTGTATTTTAATATTTTATTATAAATATTATTTTATATTATTTTTTAAAATTTTGAATTATTATAAAAAAGTATTAATTTATCAAAACTTTTTGCTTTTATAACTTTGAAAAAGTCGTGAATTCAATTGTAATTGTATTTTAAAAGTCAAAGGCATTTGAGGTCAATGTTTGACAACTGACTCAAAGGATTAGATCTCAGGTCAAGAAAAGTTTAGTAGTTTTTTGCTTTAATAATAATTCATAGAAATAATGAATATTTTCCTCCTTTTAGTCATTTTAGCACTTTTTATGATTTATTTCCTCTTAAACTAAGTATTCGTTGAGTGAATAAACTCTTCAATTAAATATCAAAAACAATATCTCATAAAAACTTTATTCAATTGTTTTAAAACTTAATTTCAATTTCAATGACAATTCAAACAAATAGTGATAAAATTGTTTGAAATTAAAGATTGTTTTGCTTTAATTCAATAATCAATTAAAAAAGACATTAATTTGTTTTAAAAATAAAATAAGTCTCTGAATTGAATGAAGAATTTGATAACAAAAGAAAATATAAATTATTTTCTCTATTAACACTTAAATTCATGATTAGTATAGCCTTTCTGTCAATCATTTGTTTGATTTATCAATAAATTAATAAAATATAAAATAAAAGATTATCTGTTGAAAGCATTTAATAATAACCACTGTTTTCAACAAAAGTAAAACAATTTTCAAAAGAAATATTTTACTAAAAATCTCTTTTTTCAAATGAAAATCAAATAATTTATAAAATAAATGGGAAAACACTTTATTTTAAAATAGTTTTCCCGAAATTAAAGCATTTTTTGCTAATCTATTGCTTAAATAAATTCAATTATAAATAAATTCCCAAAATGTAAGCAATATTTAGGTTTCTTTGAATGTATATTGAGGTTAAAAATAGTAACGATTTTTTAAAACGATTTCAATCTTTAATTACAATAAATAACTGAAAACTATGTCTTAATTTTGTGATAATATTTTATCAAGACTTACATTAATGTGAGTTTTAAAAGAAGACCAAATAATTTCTTCACTCCTTTTGGTGACTCTAATAATACTTTTATGTCATACACTGTAAACACAAACTTCAAATGATATCAAACTTAACTGAAAACCAGAACTTTTCGCACAAATTGTTATTCAATTTAAAATAAGTTTTGGGATTTTTTTTGAAAACTTTTTTGTTTATTGTTTTGTTGAATCAAATAATCAAATGAGAAATATATGAACAAAATCTATGATAAAGTTATAAAAATTTAAATATTTTTGTCTAATATAAGCAAAAATGTGGGAAAACTTTATTTGACAGAAGAATGGCTTCATTTTGGTGTCAAATATGATTCTGAGAGCGAAAGTGGATTTGCACTTCAGGTTAACAATCGATAGTTGGACTCATAGGTTGTTATCCAAGGCTATCCATGAGTTGCCATCAATTTTTCCTAAACTGGCTTTCCATCACTTTTTTCGTGCCTAACCCTGTGATGCTCTTTCCCACTGAATTCCTACTACAGATGCCTACCTGTGCCCAACACCTCTGAAAAATGACTTTGAATTCCCTTGTAATCAATATTTTTATTTTGAGTTTCCTATTCATAACATTTTTCTCTTGAGAGCACTTTACTCTCAATTTGTTGCCAACGCTTGAGTTAGTGACCGAATGACCGGTTCTTTGGCTTCAATTTTTCTATTCTTTCTATTTTTGAGCTCAAAATTACAACAATTTTTTCAAATCTTTTACAAAACTATAATTATTTCAAACAAAAGTTATTTATAAATGGATTTCAATATATAATATTTTTTTGGGATTTCCTCTGTCTGTCTATTCATCACAGGTTATATCAACATTAAATGTAAATGAGTTATAAAATGCAAAAATAATTACTTCAGTGAACAGACAATAAAAACTCAGTGTTTGAAGAGATTATTGTAATGAAAAACTAATAATAAAATATTTGCCAAATTTTTAAGTGATGTTAAATTTTAGGCTAAATTTTAGTCAAATTTAAAAAATAAATTTCAATATTTGATGATTTTTCTACCCAGGGCTTATTGCTATAAAATGATAGTTAATGATTATATACTTAATAATTTCATGAATAATTAAATTTAAGTCAATTTCATCGATATGTTTCATAAATCTCGTTATTCTTGTTGAAAATTTAGCCTAAAATTCAAAGTAAAAGTTAAATATTAGGAAATTTTTGAGTAACATTTAGGACTAACATCATTACTATAGTAGACATAAAAGCAATAATTTTTGTCAATTGTTTTAATAAAATAATTAAATACACAAAACATGTTTGTAATTATAATATTTATTTGTTTTGTAATTATTGTGTGGAAAATATGATATATTGAGAGATACGATAGACAGATAGGTATAACATTAACAAACGATTTGTTTTCACCAGAATATCAATCATTTTAATTGATATTCAAAAATGAAAATAAAAATTAAATATAAGTTTTGAGTAAATGTTTAAAAATTTGTTGGTTTTTCATATGAAGTGAAAGTATGGGAAAACATATCAATATTTGAAACTTTGACCTCAAAAACCAAAAACTAGATTATATTCCTGTCATTATGTCATAACTTGTTTTTTTGGCTAAAACCCGGACTAAAACTGAGGTTTGAGTGCTCTTTATGTGAACTATAAAAACAGTTAAAACATATGACAAATAAATTGTCGTAAAATTATTTACTGCTTTAAAAAGTATTCAAAACTTTTAATTACAGTTAAAACTTTTAATTGTGTTATAAATGCACCAAAATTTTGGTCATCTCTTGAATTAATTAAATGTTTTTATCAAATGTCAATCAAAATTAAATTTAAAGAAGCATTTAATAAAAATTCAAATTATGTTAAACTTTAGTTAAAAATAGATTTAACTATAAATTTATTATTAAATTTAAAAATTATTAAAACATTTAACAAATAATATGAATTAAATCCACTACTTGTCAGCACTCAATGATTATTGCAATCTACCTGACCTGCAATTATTAAATGTTATTAATATTAACAGCACAAATGTATAACCTGTTGAGACATAAATTTTGGGTAATCTACCCAGGTGGATATTGCCATTCACTTAACAAATTGTTTTAATAAAATCTTTGAACAATTAGTTTTTGAAATTTAATAAATCAATGAATTTTATAGACTCTGTGTCTAAATAAATATGTATTTCTGCAACGTTTAGAATAATTGAAGCTTTAATGAGCAATGTAAAATTCTATTTAAAGGTTGAACTGGATAATTATGCATAGACACCTGTCTGACACAGGTATTATCTGGATAATAATCTTCATTGCTATTACAATAACGAGAGAAACATTGAAAGGAATCTATAAAAACCCAATAATTCAAAGTCTAACGACTGAATCGTGAATCACATGAGATATTGCGTGAGAATTGAATGCACAAAAAATAGGACAATATATTGACAAAAGTGGGTATTTTGGGGAAAAGTGAATAACATTTCAATGGTCTGGGAATACACTGTAAATGACTAATATCTGAGCCTTTATGTAGGTTTTTATTATCATTTAATTATCTGATATAATGTCAGCAAATGTTTGTTTAATCAACAATAAAATCAAATTTATTTCCCAAACATTCAATGAATTTTTATTTTTGGTCTGAAATTGGATTTTCAACACAAAAAATATGTTTCAATGAATTAAAAATCAATTTTTCAAAGTGTGTACAAAAATAGACAACAAGTTTCACTTTCTCTGTGTTTTTGTTTTCAATTGATTTAATAACACATTAATTAAATTTCAAATTATTTATAAGTCTCTTAAATGTTATTCAATTGTATGAAAGTGTTGTTAAGTTTATTTGTTTTACATTTTGAAGAGGTTTTTGGATTAAATATAAATTAATATTTTTTAATTGCAAAAAATAATTTATTATTATTTCTAGTGTTTTGTTGACTAAAAGTTACCAAACTTTTCACAATCAATCATATCTATGGGAATACCTCACAGAAAGGGGGCATTGATTTGAAACAAAACATATTTATCAAACATTGCATTCTTAGAGATCTTCTTCACAAAGAAGTTATGAAAAAATGTTTACAAAAGTTGTTATATTTTAGAAATTAATTATCATTTAATAAACAATATCTGAAAAACTAATCCATTAGATGAAAGGTTAATTAAAGACTATTAACTGTTTTGTATGAAAATATTTAACAAAAGATAATTCATTACTTCATTCAATCATTTTTGATAATACTCTGCAAACATTTGTTTTACTGTAATATTATATTGATATTTACTTTAAGCTAAAAGTTAACAAAATATTAAATAAACTTTTTATTGCTTTGTTTTAATTTAATTTAATGTATCTATGTAAATTTATGAATGAATTGTCAAATCATTGATATTTATTACCAATAATTATCAATAAAAACAAAACATATAAATATTGATATTTTGAATAATATTGAAATATTATTCAATTATTCAATGAAATATTGATATTTGTACTAAACTCTGCTTGTTTAGTATTTGTTTAGTATTTTAAAATCATTCAATTTTATTGCTAACATTAATACAATCATTATTAAAGTCAATGTTTTGTGTCAATACAGTAATGATTATTACAAACGATTACTTAAATCCTATTTATTATCAAAACATTATATCTTCTGACGTAATGGCAGTCAATTGAAGTATTTATTAATTTTAATAATCAGTAAAATAGGAGAGGGTTCATATGAATGCCAAAGA
>JAQGAT010001780.1:0-11527 GCA_034687845.1 Pantelozetes paolii
TCAAATTCTGTGAAGAATTTTCACTCAATTTATCAAAAATTAATTCAGAAATTGATTTATATTTCAATCTCTCGACGATATACTCTGATTTAATTATATAATTATCCATGATAAATAATATTCAATATATTAAACAGGAGATGAAATTAATATAATAATTCAAAATAGTATAACAATTAAGTTAAAACACTAAACCTGTTGTGAACGGTCTTGCCGTTGAGTCTGAGGTTTAAATACATTTAGGAATAATGTCAAAGTGATCAAGCAAGTTTATATATTTTCTGACTAATCATGAAGATGTATATTATTCAATGTACCTGCAAATGAGTTCATGATCTCAATTGGATTTAGCAATTATATGTTAACGATAATTGTTTGTAAATAATATAAATATAAATTTTATTTTAAAAGTATCGACATTTGATATACAGTATAACTAAGTGGTATAACACTATAACAGTTATATCAATAGTATAACTAATTGGAGGTTAATTGAAATAAGGGGGTATTTTTATATAACAAATACGCATTTATTGAACATAACATTAAGGGGGAATGATTCGGCATAACAGCACTGCCAACACTGGAATAATAAATATATTACAAAACAATTTAGGTTTGAATTTCAGATATTTTTAGAAATTACTTAAAAACACATCAAATAATTAGTTATTAAAAATAGTGAGAGGGAGTATTAATGCCTTGGTTCAATGGTGAGCAAATAATATTGGTTTTAAAAATATCGACATACATGTATATATCAATATAATCTTATTCAATCTTATTTATATTAAATTAATTTTGCAACAAGGTAGCTTTCATTTCACAGTTTTATTGTGAAGAAAATATTTTACAGTTTCTACAATACTGTAGTATTGAAAACAAATATTTTTAGGAAATTATTGTCTCATTTATAAAATAAAATATTTTCACTTATTAAGCTAATTAAGTAAGTATATGATCTAGGTAATTTATGATGAATATAACATATTTCCATTATCTGAATAATTCAATTCATTCATAGACTTCACTTTACAAATCAATAAATAATTGTTTTAAATTCAAAAACTATTTATAACATAAATGATTGAAATTTATTTCAACTTTTTGTAAACCAAATCAAAATAAATATTGTTTTCAATAATATTTGAAAAATATTTTAATTTATAAATATTGTTATAATTATGTAATAAAATATAAAAACGATTTATATATTGAATATTATTTATGTATGTGTTTGGCATCAATATATTTGTGTGATTGAGATTCAAATGTAAAACAAAATTCATTATTTTGTGATTTTAGTATTAAATCAATATTTTCGGACATTTCTCTCATATTTAGAAATTAAAAGTAAAAATATTTGATGAAAGGTAAAATCTGATTCAAACCTATGATAAGTTATCATTGATAACATGTATTGTAAATCAATTTCAATGTCATTCAGTGTTTTTAAAATTACATGTAATCAACAATTTTTATAAAAATTTAAACTGAAATCTCATTTAAAATAAAAACTAAATTCAACAACAATTTCATAGAAAATCATTTCAATTAAACATTGTTTTTCAACCCATCATTGCCCCTCCAGGGGTATGTCTTAGGACAGGGTTGACAAGTCTTGAAAACTCTGGTCTCACTCCTTAACTTCACTTTACATTCATTCGGTTGTTCACATTCAGGGGGTCTGTCACTGAAGTCACAATACCAGGGCTTGAATTTGTTTATTTTGCTGATGGGTTGGGGATCTCTCATCCATTGAATCATTTGCCAATTGGTGACAAAGAAGACATCTTTAAGACCATTGATTTCATCCATGAATTTGATAAACCCTTTCCTGTTGTGGTCAGTGAGGAACCAACGCGAGTGAAAGTATATACCAAACGGCGCTCTGTTTGACGTGTAATGTCTCTCAAAGTTTTTCTTAACCATTTCATAGACTTCCTGTTCATCTTTGGGGTTGAAACAGGCGTCAGCCATAGAGCACCTGCCGTTCCTCATGTCTTCCCACATCACCATTCCTACTTCCCATAGACCTGGAGTGAAATGGGATATCAAAATAGATATTAGATATTTATTAAGTGTTAAAAAACATCACTTTTAACATTAAAATGAGTTTTCATTTACAGGAAATATATTTTCAAAAATGATTTAATTTTTAGATTACTATTAAAACTCAAATAAACTCTTCTCATAAAACACATGAAGTAATCAATGAATAGCTTTTAAATACCATTCCCTTAATGATCGATAAAATCTATAAATTATTCAATAATTTATTTAAAACTTTAGCGAAAAACACATTAAATGTGTGTTTCGTTTGCCTTTAAGGCAAAGATCGTTACAAAAGAAATGTAAAACTCATTTGAATTGCAAATTAATTATAAATTATTGAAACAATTCATAACATTGTTTAATGACTTTTATAAATGGAAAGGTATGTGTAATACCTGGAAATGATTTTGTAGGACATGGAGTAATCATACACTCGTGAGTAATGGCATAATCGAGAGTATATGGAAAATAAGGGGGATTTATGTCGTATACAGGAAGAGATGAGTCGTAAGTGAAGTTTGATTCGTATAACATCTCAAACATAGTGTTACCACCGGTTTGCAGGAATGGGGCTCTCATTCCTCTCACGTCTTCATCTTTAACCCCACCATAAAGTCTCAGTAAATCTCTTTGGCCTCCGATTTCTTTAAGCCATAACTCCTTTGAGAATTTTTCACCAAAACTATGCCTGAAATTAATGAAATATTTAAATAAGTGTTGTTTATCTGAACAACACATGCAAGTGAACAAGGTCATAAGGTCTTTGCACATCAATTGTTTGCAAATTTCATTTTATATTTATTTTTAGTTCAAAACAATTCTCTAAACAAAGAATATTCTGTTGTTTTCAAGAGTGCTATTCATTGAGCCGTAAATTCAATATACTTTGAAAAATACAATACTTTTTGTGCAATTCATGTCTCAATAATCAAATAAAATGTAATTTCAAACACAGGTCTCAACAATGGGTGCCAACAGTTGCTGAGAAATTGTTTACTCTCTGTCCTCACATTGAATGCAATTTTAATTAAATATCAAAATTTGAAGTTTAAATCATTTTTAACCCCTTTTTAATACAATAGACTCACGTTATAGAATGAGATGCCATTTCATGGCCCCTGGAGTACAGGGTCTGCACCTGTCCGTAGTCTGTCCACTCGTGTGACACATAAAACGTTGAGGCAATTGGACAGCCGTTTGGGTTCAGACGACCAGAATTGAAGAGTTCGTCATATATTTCCCAATTTAAGTCATTTATTGAGTCATCAAATGTCAACAAGATCATTTGTGGTATTTGTTTTGGATGATAATCACCTGAAAGTTATGCATAATCAGAGTTATCCTGAATATTTTAATTATTGTATAATTATAGGTTAATATCAGTCAATATATGCGTATATAATGACAGATGAGTTACAATACCGGGTATATCAGTCCCACCGCACCGACACTCTGGAAGTTTACAATACATTGAATTACATTTGTCTGCCTTTGCATAACTGACTGCAGTATTGGTTGGGTTTGTCTGGTATTTGATATTTTCATACCACTCAGCGGTCTTTGGTTTGGGTTTAGGCGTCACTTCAGTCTTCGGCGGTTTTATACGTATTCTGGATTTGGATGTCGTTGTCCTAACAGTTGACGGCTTGACTGTAGTTGTGGTCGAAATGATCACATGTTCTTTGAACCCGAAAAAAGTTCCCTGTGCTCTCCTGGGCTCAGGGTTTGTGCTATTATTCAATTGTTTCGGCGCTTTATTCGTCCACTTTATAGTCGTTTTCTTCTCCACTAATGACAGAAATTAATTAATAGTGAAAATACTGAAATCAGGGGTAAGTCTAGAGTGAAGTTCGTAAAAAGGGTTAATTAACCCTTAGATCTGATAATTAGTCCAAAAATTAATTTAAACATTAAATTAAAGTTTAAAAATAGGTTTAGATTTGAATTAATTGTATTAAAGGGTTAATTAGCTGTTAGTGAAGAGTTAGACGACATACCCGTAGGCACAGTAGTATTAGTAATGGTGTCTTTAGCTCTCTCTTTCTTAACAATAGCATCGGTATTAAGGATTGAATAATTATTATCATTAATAATGTCATCATTTCTACTATAAGTGCTATTATTTGTCAAATGAACTGAATTTCTATTACTATTACTGTTAAGTTTGGCATTACTTTTGCCACTGTTTTGCACAAAGTCTTTGTCAAAGTCTCTTATATTGTCTCCATCTCTGTCGCCCTCTTCCCCACTGACAGTGGGAACGGTGTATGCGTTTCCATCAAAGTCTTCGTCATTTAATATATAATTTGGTTTTATATTATTCATATAATTATCGACAATAGAGTCACGAAATTCCTGTGCCTTAGACCTATGCGTGAGCAGATCATTGGGCAGTTCCTTGCGATAGTCACCCATTAATTGATACACCGATGGTCTCATCGATTCTGAACCCGTCGGTGAGGGTCTAAGTTTAGTCTTATCTCTAAACACTGTATTAATGATAATCTTTTTCTTTGGATTCCTTGGCATCGACTTAATTAGAGTGCCCTTCGAGTTGTTCATAGGCCTACTGGTGCTATCACTTTGCTGTATAACTGGCCTCAGATATGGACTATTGATGTTTTTATAGTGGATATTAGGTTTGATTAGTTTTTGTTTAGTCATTAGTCGGTCATTGTTAGTAGTAGTGGTCAGTTGGCGTTTAGGCACTGTTAGTCTGTATCTGTTGTCAGCTCTTGAGTCTGAAAATCAATTGAATAGTGTGTTTTGGTTTTCATTCACATTCACATGCAATCAAAAATAAAAAAATTAGTTTTTATAAACAAATATTAGTTTTTATTAATCGTTTCGTCAATCAATCAATTGTTAGCAATATTTTAGTGAAAAATATTTGGTTTTAAATGAAAATTCATTTCTTTTTTCTAAACATTAGTTAATATTTTGTTATATTTTTTATGCAATGATTTGTTTTAACACTAAATCTATAACTAATTAAATATAATATTTGTTATCATTAATTAACTGTAAAACTGTTCAAGGTCAATATAATCAAAGTTACCTAAACTTTTGTCAGAGCTCGGGCGCGAAGGACCGGACCCTTGTGTTTGAGACTTTGGTTGAGTGCGTAAAATATACTTATTATTACTCGTCGGCGGAGACGCAGTTGTCTTGTATACAGAGCTCAGATACTTATTAGGTGTGGGCGCCGGCACTCGCTCTCTGTTTGGCGGTCTAGGATTGGCCGGTGGTATCACTTTAGGCTGTGATCTGACCTCTTCTTCGTCGTCGTATTGAACTTTAGTTTCCCTTTTAGGACCAGACTGTTCGGGTGGGCTGTTGTCCGGGTGGTCAGACTGTGGCTCTTCATCTGGAAGTGCTTCTTCGGGTGGGTGGGGATGAAACACTCCCTCCTCGTCCTCATAGTAGTCTCCATAGTCATCCTCAGGGTCTTCAGGGGGCGGACCTTCATTAGGGGTGTCGTCTTCTTCCAACTGTTTCTCAACATTCCTGAAGTCATTGATCTTAACGAACGCTTCTTCGGGTACTTTCGGCTTATCCTTAGAGTACTCGACGCCGTCGTTCATAGACCAGTGGTATTGATTCAACTCATCCGAGTCCTTATCCCCGGGTAACCAACCGATCCGTTTAACAGACGGTGTTTTGGCTCTACTGTTGACATCATTGTGATCTGAATCGTCTTCTCTGACGGGTTGTCGTCTTCGAGATGTCGGCGCCTCCTCTTCGTAGTCGAAATAATCGGGTTCATCGTATTCATAGTCATCACGACTGCGCTCATCCGGGGGTGGATTGTTGTCATCATCTGATCTTTCTGTTGGTGGAGATACTAATGGCTTGGCTTTCGGTAGCGGCACAGGTGGTCGACGGACGGGTTGTGGCTTTGGAGTAGTCATTCCTGACATCGGCCTAAAGTGAGGTGGAGTGAAGTCCTGATGCCATTTTGGAAACTCGGGTTTAATTGGTTTGTATTCTTCATCTGCCGGCGCTTCGACTGACTGTCTTCTGGGGACCATTCGTTGTCTCGGAGGTGAGGGATCTGGAGGTGAATAAAGTGGTTCATCGGGGGTATAGGTGTTCTTAAACTTCTGGTTATAGTCGTCATTGTTGTCTGAATCCCATTCCTCTGCGTTTGGATTCAATTGATTTGTTTCATCTGAATCTGAATTTTGCTTATAATATGAGTTCTTCTTTAAGTCTGGGTTTCGTCGGGTGTTCACTGAAAATGGATATATAATTAATGTTTAAGTGCTGTACAAAGAGATCAAATATAACACAATACCCCTTTTCCCCCCTTTATCGCACTGGACATTTCTGGGCCAATCGCACGTCTTTAGGAAAGTGTTATAAAACAAGCCGTCGTCGCAGAGTTGCTCCTTAGCCCTGCCGTGATCGCACACGTAATACCTTGAGCAGTCGCCTGAGTCTGGAAAGTGGCCAAACTTTTCCGGGCATTCAAACTGACAGTCGATTCCTGTCGTAGCTATTAAGGGGTAAAAAACAAACATTAAAAAAGTTAATCAATTGTTTTGTGAAATATACTAATGTTTGTGCAAAAAACTCAATGCATTAAAAATTAGTGTGAATTTCAGGCACTGGTAGGTTTGATAACAATTTTTTTTGTGAATCACTTAAGGAATACTTAATTTATATGTGTCTTCGCTTCACATGTGTTAAAAAAGTGCTGAATATTTTTTGCAAGTATTTTGTAAAATATGTTTATTTCTTCTGTGATTAACCCTAATCTCAAGTCTAATGCAATTGAAATGAGTAGATGTGATACCAGTTCTCGAGTTCACACTCTCTGTGTCAGTGGTGTTGAATATATTCACATTTAAGGCAATAAAATATGATTTTAATAATCATTTAATTATTTCATAAAATGTATCATAAATTTGATTATAATCTAAATGTAATGGCAATTAAGTTATCATTTAAATAAGTGGCAAATAATTCAATAGCAAGATAATTTTAAAAACCAGATTATCTAGTTAGTATCAATTATCACATCAACTGATTTAACATTGATTTGATATTTAACACAGCAGTAAAACCACTGATGTTTATCTGTTAATGAAATTGTTATGGAATTTATGAAATGATTTTTTAAATTGAATTTTCATTAACTTTTCAAATGTTTTAATTAGAGATCAAGTAATTAACGTCAGGGTAAAACACACAATACATAAAACAATGGAGAACACTGATGTAAATAATGGTTATTGAAGAACACATATACAGGTTGTAAGGGGTATTAAATTGTCTTTCATTTGTAGTGAAAAATAATGTGAATGTTTGTGAAAAGTAGTGAAAAAGAGGTAATAATAAAAATATAATTGTTTTTCACATTCAATAGTAAAGACCAGAAAGACTTGACAACAACGAGGAAATGGTTTTTTACTCATTTGTTTTTCGTCTCCTTTTTTTCTGAAAACCTTTTTTTCTCAAATTGTTTTCAACACAAAACTCAAGTCAATTGATATATAAATATAAATCTTTCTTTAGTTATAATATCTCTTAACAGACAATCAGTTTTATTACAAACAAAACTATTGTTTTATAATGTGTTTAGAGAATAGTTTAATGCCTTTAAGGGGTATTTTAAAACATTAAATAACTTTATATAACTCTTAATAAAGACTTTCTTTCTTATGTGTGGACAGACATTATTTAGTATCGCTTTTCCCCCCTATTTAAGAGTATTTTTATAGTTTAACACTGGTTTGTAAGAAGAGATTATTTATGTCTGCTTTTTAAACATCAATGAATTTAAAGCTAATCTAAGCTGTACTTAAAATTTGAATTATTAATGACAAACAAAATTAACAAGATAATTATTTACATTTAGTTTTGTTTAGCATTAAGTGATAATTAAAAGTTTTTATTTATTTAAATCTGCTGTAAATTACAGGTAATTAAATAAAATAAATGTGCTTGTTCATCTTTTGAAAGTCTACAAGATTATCTAATTAAAAATTCATATGTTGTATAAACAAGGCTTGAATTGATTAACAAATGTTTGTTTAAGTATTAATTGAATTTATAATTTATTTCCGGAAATACTATTGAATAATGGATTGAATTAATGATGAGTTTCAGAGAATTGTTTATTATTTTGCAAATTATTTGATACTTAAATGAAATTTTATTACTAATTATTTAGGATTTGTATTGAATCTCAAATCAAATATTTGCTAAACATTTTAGACAACAATAATAACAATGATTTTATTTTATCATTAATTCAGACTTCAATATAAACAGGAGTTTACTGTCTCTTATTGTATCCGTAAATCATTTTAAAAGCAATTAATTCAATACAAAAGTAAAATAAATATAAATATTTCTTCAAAAACAGTGAATTGATTGAAAAAAGCATTGAATTTAGTTCACAATAAACACAAACACTTAAGTCTGTGAACCGATTGATTGAAAATTAGACTAATTATACAATAATTCAATTTAAAAGACTATTTCAAAGAAATGATTGCTTTTTTCAAATCTAAACAAAAACCCCCAAAAAATAACAGTATATCTAAATTGTTTGAAAACTATCCGACCTTTAAATAAGTTTTAAATAAATAATTGAGACTTTGTTTCGTTAAAACAATAGATAAGTTGTTATGGATTTTATATTTCAAATAAAAACACAACAAAACATAAAATTATTTTTTGAAAACCACTTATTCAGTGATTGAAAGATGTTTTTGTGGCGAAAAATGATATCTTATTTCTAAATCACAATTGAATTCATAAAACAATGCACTGATAGTCAAGTAATACAGGATTTGTTTGAATAAATAACTATTTAAATGAATAATTAATTTATGCATTCATTGCATAATTCAATGAAATTTTGTTTTTTGGCTATTTTTGTCACTTTTGTGTTAATCAAGCCTTTAATTGAAATATATTTTTACAACAAATACATTGAAAATACAAAAATAGATTTTCATTTGAATTAATGGCCGAATAATTGATTAAATATTGCATTAAATTTATGTCTAGATTTCAGTTAAAGATATATTTTGTTAAATGAAATTAACATAAAATAAAACCTATTATTGTGTAAGAAATTTGTTTTTTTATTATTGTTTGCAATCTTTGTATAAATCTATTCATAAATACGTTTTAAAAATGTTTTGCAAATTGTTATTATATTTATAGAGAAATTCAAATGAAATTAAACTTTTTTCAACATTTCTCTAATGATTATAGTTTTTTATAACTATTTTTTAAAATCAATTTTTAATAAATAAAAATCAATTTCTTTGTTTGAAAATTGTTTCAAACAATAAATTTTATACTAATTTAACAATAAATGAAATTTTTTATCACAAAATAAATGTGAAATTAAATGAATTTTATTTTATTTTTCTATTTCCAGAAAATTATTGAAACAATTCAATGATTTTTCAATAATTTGTTTTAAAAAATATATTTTGGTCTAAAATTTAGCGATTGTTAAGAGAAATAGTGGTATTTTTTTAGTGCAGAAGATTTACAAACAATTTCCTTAAACTGGTTAACGGTTTTGATAATAATTTGTATTTTTATTGACACAATAATCGCAAGTGTTTTAAAGCCTATGAAAACTGTTTTGAAGCTTACAATCAATTGTATGATTTGAAAGCATTTGTCAATCAATTGAAATGTCAGTCAATTTGAATCAATCATTCAATCGATTGATTACTTAATCAATTAGTTATTTGATTGATATTTAATCCGAGGTAAACACAGGCGAACAAAAAATAAGAGATTATAAAACTGTTTTTCAAATAGCAATTTAATCATTGGTTTGTATTATAGTAATTGACAAAAAATTGTTGGTTTAGTGAACAATCAATTAATGATTTTCATTGTTGTAAACGACTTTAACGTTGAAAATCCTAAACCAATAACTAATAAACAGTTTTTTGACTGTATTTTGTGTTAAATAGTTCACTAAAACACTAAAAACAAGTAATTTTTTAATTTACGGTTTAGTTGTAGATAATTATCAAATAATATAATCTTCAAATAAGGACTAAATATTTTCTCTCATCCTTTCTATTGAGGTCATATTCAGTACGTGTTTAACAATTGTTTTTCATATTTCAATGAATTTTATGTTAAAAACGCAAAAATTTAAACAAAAAAACTGATTTATTAAAGATTTGTTATGACTTTGAATATGAAATAATAATTTAGATTTCATTTTCTTGATTTCATCTTCACTTTCATTAAATAATGTTTTTGTATATTATGTAAAGATTTTACTTTTTTTTACTTAACATTAAAGACATTTTTTTGTTCAAATGTTTTCATTTCATTCACAGGTTTTGTGATATTATTTGCAAAGAAATAAGAGAAAATTTTATTTAAATTTTAAAATCTCTTATATTTTCCTTACTGTGAAATTAACTGATGAATAGGAAAGGTAGGAAAGGTATGAATTGAAAGATTAAAAGCATTTGTAATAGAATTTTGGGCAAAAAATATAATGAAATAAAGAGTTGAATACAAAGTCTTATATTTCACTCTATTCTGACATAAATAATAAGTTTTTTACTAATATTTAACGCAAAATGAAAACTCATTTTATTATTTTCATTGAAATTATTAAATAAAACAAAATTTTCATATTTTGAATGATTTGTTGTTTAGCTTTGAAGGCTATGTCTCTGAAGAGACAATCAATCCTTCAATTGCTTTGACAATAAAGTCTACAAAAAAATGGTTTTAATTATAATTATTAGCAAAAATATTTTACTCTTAGAAGAGGAAAGGTAATTTAAATAATTACCAGTGATTTTGAAATTTAATTAAAAATATTTGTATAAAAAAGGAAATAATTTAATGAAAAGTTTGCATAAAATTTGAAAATAATTAAAACATTTTTAAGGAGTAGTCAGTATTTGATTAACAATTATGTGTGTAATTTGAAAGTTAAAAATGTTTAAGAAATAAGGTTTTAAAATACAATATGTGTTGAAAAATGACTTTTAAATGATTCTGAATCTAATTTGAAATTTAATAATAATAAATGATTTCTTAATTATATATTCAATAGTTTTTAGTTTTCATTAATAATACTGAAAAAAATATTTATTTCATAACAAATATAAAAATATTTTAAACTTTTAAATATATCAACACTACTATATGTACCGAAAGTGAACTTGTTTAAAAATACTTATAGTAATTGTTTTATTATTAATAAAATGTACCAGTTTGCATTTATAGATTATTTCAGAGTATCTTTTATTAATAATCCCCTGATTAAAGACACTTTTCAAACATTTATTTATATTTTATTTAAAAGATATTATTTTTATTAACTATAAAATAATTCAATTGACAAACACTTACCTAACGTTAAGACAAACAATACTATAATTGGCTTTAAATTGAATTTTTCGGACATTTTTCTCACAAAATTCACAAAATATATGAAAAGATATTTTGTATTCAATAA